>PVJS01033738.1:0-21981 GCA_004027185.1 Glis glis
ACCAGAGGATCCGGGTTCGCGGCCAGCCTCAGCTCTCTCTCTCTCTCTCTCTCTCTCTCTCTTACTCAGTGAGGCCCTCCGCAACTTCGTGAGACCCAGTTTCAAAATAAAATCTAAAAAATAGGGCTGGGGGTGTAGCGTGGAGGTAGAACGCCCCTGGGTTCAATCCCCGGTACCGCAAAAAAAAAAAAAAAGAAAAGAAAAGAAAAGAAAAGAGTGTAAGAGAAAAATGAGGGACCCAAAGCACATTTGATGTTGCTAATAGGTTGTTGCTGTTTTCAAAATTACAGACTTAACAGAAATGCTCTAAGAAGATAATCCTTTATAGCGCTGAGTCTTTAAAGGCTAAATATTTTACGAAAGACTTTATTGAAATGGTTGCTACAAACTGGCAAAGATATTTAGTAGATGAAGATGAAAGATTATTCAGATTTGCACAATCTATGAATTCTAAGTACGGAGTTTCTTTCTTGTATACATATTACTAAAAGATGTTTTCATCAATTTAATTTAGCTATGCACAAAAATGTTTTGCAAGCTGGGGATGTAGGTCAGTGGTAGAGTACATGCTTAGCATGCGTGAGGCCTGAGTTCAATCTCCAGAAAAAAAAGTTATTGACATTTTTAAATGCACCTTGAGGCTATAGTTTGCATTGGAAATGTCCCCCAAAGTCCCATGTGTTAGAGATGTTAAGGTAGTATGAATTTTAAGAGGTGGGGTCCAGTGGGAGGTCCTAGATCACTGGGTATGTGCCCTTGAAGGGGATTGTGGGACACAGTCTCTTCCTCTCTCTTTCACTTCCTGGCCATGATGAGATGAATGTTATTTTCTCTACCACTAGTTCTCCTCCATGATATGCTGCCATGCCACATGTCCTAAAGCAACAGGGTCAAATGACCATGGAGTGAAACTGAACCAACATAAACCTTTCTTCTTTTTAAATTTATTACCTAAGGCATTATGTTACAGTAATGAAAAGAATATATTTAACACCCCAGTATTAAATATATTCTATGTCTTGTATACTAGTCATTGGAACAATGAGAACCCATTAGAATGGGTTTGAGAAAATGGTGGGTTTATGTTTAATTACCGAAGTTTCCTTTTTACCCTTTCAGTGAGGTATTTGGAGACACAAGCTAACAAAGTTGCTTACCATAAGAAGAAAGATCACAGGATTCTTCAATTATTCTCGACTGAAGATAATGCATAGTTTGCCATGTTTTAAAAGGGTGAGAAACAGCTAATACAAGGGAAAAGGCTAAGTGAATAAAATAATGCCTTAGTACTTCACGCCCCAAGCAATGGTTCCAATTTAGAAGGATATACTACTCAACAACTATTTTTTTCAGAGGAATTAATTGTAACTACTTGGAATCTGCTCAAGAAATAAAGTGATGAGTCTTAAAAGTAAAAATATGTGCTGGATGTGGTGGCACATGCCTGTAAACCCAGTACTTGGGAGGCCGAGACAGGAGAATTGCAGACTCAAGGCCCGCCTCAGCAATTTAGTGAGGCCCTCAACAACTTAGCCAGACCCTGTTTCAAAAACTAAAATAGGGCTGGGGATGTAGCTCAGAGGAGGCCACCTATGAGTTCAGTCCCCAGTAAAACACACACACACACACATACACACACACACACACACACACACACAAAGTGAAAATATTTATTACTTGATTTCTGCTATAAAAGCACTGTCATTCTTCTCCAGAAAAAAAAAAATTGCAATTAGTATATAAGCAGTAGAAGCTGAGATACACAGGGAAATGGGGAAAATCAGATTATTCTGGTACCCTTGGAAGCTGATTACATTCCATCGCATCACTCTAGGATCCGAAGCTCGAGAATGCATTTTTAGCAAGTGATTTCACTGAATGTGAAATATATTAGAAACCAAAGCAGAAGGGTAGAAATCTTAGGTATGGTTCTGAAGGTATTCAGACAGCACCTTGTTCCAGCAGCGCACACACCTCCAGCTGGTGAGGCTAGCTCAGTAAAAGGGCACCATCAACCATGTCTTCTAGGCCAGGAGTTTAAAAGAAAGTGCCAGCTGGAGCAGTGGTGCACACCTGTAATCCCAGTACATGGGAGGCTAAGACAGGAGGATAGCAGATTTAAGGCCAGCCTGTACAATTTAGCAAGACTCTCAGCAACTCAGTGAGACCCTGTTTCAAAATAAAAAATAAAAAGGGCTGGGGGTGTAGCTCGGAGGTAGAATGCCCCTGGGTTCAAGTCCTAATACCACAAGAAGGAGGAGGAACGAGAAGGAGGATGAGGAAGAGGAGAAGAAGAAAGGAAGGATGGAAGGAGGGAGAGAAATAAAGGAAGAGCTTCTCTCTTTTTTGGTACAGGTAGAGGGAGAGAAAGGAAAGCTCGCTAGCAACATCTTGATCTTCAATGCCTATCTTGGTAGAGCTAGTCAAAAAAATCTCCCTCCCCTCCACCAAACTTGGTAAGACCGAGCAGTCATTTAATGTCACTAATGTGCAGCAATCTAGTGACCAACAGGGCTGAGGAATCACTGGTCCTCAACCACAGTATCAAATCTTAAAATTTAGATTACTACAATTTTTAATGATAAAATTATACAGGTGTTCTTCAACTTATATCCTGATAAAAAACCATCATAGGTTGAAAAGGTCCTAAGTTGAAAATGCACTGAACACACCTGACCTGTGGGACATCCTAGCTGAGCAACACAATGCACTGTCGAGTACGGCCATTTCCCTTCATGGTTGTGGGGCTGACGGGAGCTGTGGCCCATTGCTGATGCCCAGCGTCACCAAAGTCTAGGACCACATCTATATCCTTGAAAAGATCCAAATTCAAAATTCAAGCATATTACTTTTGTGCCATTGTAAACTCAAAAAACACTAAGTTGAATCATCATGAGTTGAGGACCATCTGTAATGATAATTATAATTAATAATTTGGGTTACTTTTGTATTCCTGCTGAGCCAAATCCATGATTTTGGCTGAATATTGATTTTTAACATTTGGACTTTCTATATTTCTCCAAAATGTGTATTTAGTACCCCAATATTTCATAGGGCTCTGAAACTTCTGGTTAATGCATTAAGTCATAGAAATGCAGTATAATTCCTGAAAGAGAGGAAATAAGATGATAATTACTGTAGATGACAATAATATACGGTTAGAAAACCTATTGGCATCAACTGAAATATCCTTAGAGTTAATGAAAGTTCACTAGCCAGCTAAAACTTTAGCAGCTTAGAGTTTTACATAAATTTAAACAACTGGAAACATACAGAATGTACTAGTGAGACAAATTAGCATTGTAAAGATGTAAATACTTCTTAATTTGTGGTTCAGCAAACTCCACATCATAATTCCAATGGAATTTATTTTGAAGCTTAATAAAAAAATGGCCAAAGATCATCTAGATGTGTAGGTGGCTAAGAATTTCTTTGAAAAAATGAAAATGATGGGAAGAGAATTTTCTTTCAGATATAATCTGTATTAGAAAGTAACATTCAGTGAAATCATGCAACTTTACTAAAAAAAATTAGAAAGGTAGATCTGAAACAAAATAGAGTCAGAGAAAGATCCCACTACTATGGAAAAGCGATGCAATTTGCTGTAAATACTATACTATAAGAAAAAAATTGCCGGGTGTGGTGGTGCACTCTGCTAATCCCAGTATTTGGGAGGCTGAGACCGGAGGATCTGGGTTCGGGGCCAGCCTCAGCTACTTAGGACCTCCACAACTTAGTGAAATCCTGTTTCAAAATAAGGAATAAAAAATAGGGCTGGGGGTGTAGCTCAGAGGTAGAATGCCCCTGGGTTCAATCCCCAGTACCGCAAAAAAAAAAAAAAAAAAATGCTCTGGAGAGAAATAATCAAGAACCTTGTCTTTCTCATATAGCATCAATTGAATTAATATCTAATAACTTGTGTCTCATACACATACTATGTTCTATATAAATGTTTATTATAAAAATAAAAACATAAGATACCAAGATAAATTTTAAAACTTAAATTAAAATTATTAAACCTTTATAAATAATAAATATAGATAAATGTTTAACTGATTTGGGACTTTCTGGTAAAAGGTAAAGATTGACATATTTGGCTACATTTTTTCCCACACTAGAAACAAAACACAAAGCAAACAATCAGCTGGGTAAAATATTTCTCAACAAACATGGTAGAAAAACAAAAAAGCTCATACAAATCAACATGACATCCTGTAGCATCTCTTGGTAAATAAAGGACATAAACAGACAAGTGACAAAATTAATATAACATCATAATAGTCTGTTAGATTTATGAAAACAGTACTTCTTCAAGGCTATAAAAATTTTAAAAAGTGATGAAGACATCAAATAATCTGTACGTTTTAGAATACTATTATATTTTCTTTATTAAAGTGCTAGCCAGGCGTGGTGGCACACGCTTGTAATCCCAGTACTTAGGAGGCTGAGACAGGAGGATCGCGGGTTCCCGGCCAGCCTCAGCTACTTAGTGAGGCCCTCCACAACTTATTGAGACTCTGTTTCAAAATAAAGAATGAAAAATAAGACTGGGGGTGTAGCTCAGAGGTAGAATGACCCTGTGTTCAATCCCCAGGACCGCAAAAAAAAAAACCACCAAAAACGTTTAAGTGTTCATGTCTACAGAGAGTTCCAAATGAAAATCAGTGTTTCCTGCTTTCTTCATACCATCAATTCAACTCTGAAAGTGAACTCTTAACCCTTTGCTGTTTCTCATATTTATCTTCATATCTCTGAATAATAAGCTTAAATTGCTTCCTATTTAATCAGTTTTGTACCTTAGGTACTGCCCTCGGCCCTGACAAATGCCCTCCGTCAGCTCTCGTAACATGCCCTCTTCTCTTTCCCGTCCTATCCTGGTAACTCTATCACTTTTAAATTATTACATTATTATGGCCACGTAAATATTTTTCCTTGCAAGATTCAGTAATGTTTTACGATTATATGCCTTTTATAGCTTTTTGTCCCCTGACTCTCTACAGTTTCTGATTGCTTTTATTTTTTTATAGCACTAATTGCCTTTATCAAACTGCCTTTTAAAAAACTTTCTCATATCAGTCATACTAGCAAACTTTCTCCTGGACTTAGACCACTGTCCCATAATCCTAGATCTTTCTGCTCCAATCTGGGCTGGTCACTCTGCAAAGATTTGTCAAAGTGTTTATACATAGAGGGAAGGTGTGGTCAGACAGGCGAACAGGGTGGGTGAAATGTGAATTGTTACAGCCACTCTATGAAGCAAGTTGTCGCTATCTGGCATAAGCTATAAACACATTCGAAGACTTTGACCCTAAGTTTGACTTGTGGAAATATCTTCTAAAAAATAATTGGTGGTGTTTTCAGGATTTGTGTGCAAGGATAATCAGGCGATGATGTTCATGTGCAATAGTGGGAGCGACCTGAGTGTCCACTTAGTTGAGAGTTGTGAATAGACTATGGAGTACAGAAGGTCCCGGGCTCACGATGGTGTGAAAGCAATGAGTGTTCAGTAGAAACCATGCTTTGAATTTTTAATTTGGATTTTTTCCCAGGCTAACAATATCCTGATCCTGATCCTCTCTGATCCTCTCCCGAGGTGCTGGGCAGGAGCCATGAACCACAGCTCCCAGTCATCCATGAGATCCTAGGGGGATCAACCAGCACTATACAGTGCACTGTAGTCAACGAATTGCATGAGATACTAACACTATATTGTAAAATTAAGGCTTTTTGCTTGATGATCTTTCCAACCATAGACCAGTGTAAGTGCTCTGGGCATGTTTAAGGTAGGCTAGAGAAAACTATGACGTATGATGGGTTAGACATAGTAAATGCATGTTTCATTTGCAATATTTTCAACTTACAGTGGATTTATCAACACATAACTCCACTGTAGTTCCAAGGGCATCTATACTATGGATTCATTAAAAGTCATTGATAGAGCTCTTTTTGATATCTACTTTGGGGAAATGACTTCCTCAAAGAAAGAAGTAGCTGGGCAGGGTGGTCACATCTGTAATCCCAGGACTTGTGAGGCTAAGACAGGAGGATCTCAGGTTCAAGACCAACATCACCCTAGCGAGATCTTGTTTCAAAACAAAAAAAAAAAAAAAAAAGAAAAGAAAAGAAAAGAAAAGGCTGGGGGTGTAGCTCAGAGGTAGAATGTCACTGGGTTCAACCCCCAGTACCACAAAAAAAAGAAAGAAAGAAAGAAAGAAAATGAAAGAGAGAGAGAGAGAGAGAGAGAGAGAGAGTAGCAACTATCTTCAAATGCCTAAAACTGAGGTATAATAAGAGAACCACATGACTATCAAGCATTTGAATCACATTACAGACATTGGGCCTGGACAAAGCAAACAAAGTCCGCTTTCAAAGTGATTTGCAAATCCAAAGATACGTGGTCACACACAGCAACATCTCAAGTGTCGAAGTCCTTCTCATGTTTCCATAGCATGGCTGCTCACACTGCACACCCTGGGTGGCACGCACACCCCAGATGGGTCACAGGGGCTTCATTTTAAAGGAATGATGGCAGCGATGCTCCCAGGAATGAGAAAGAGGCCAGCTAAGAATGAATGTGTATTAGGAGTTAGGCAGGCATGTGAAACTGATAATGGGGGGAGGAATTCCTATTGGGAAAAGGCTGAAAGTTCATACAGGAGCCACAGGACACTTGTCCTACAAGGGTAATGAATAAAGGGTGTGTGGGGAAAATGTAGGCTCACCTTGAGAATTACAAAGGATGTTATGTCATCAGGGGAAATCCAGGTTTCATCTGGGATGAGGCAGAGGAGGGTGGATTTGAGGACGAGGTTCCAAATTTCTGAGAGCTTCTTGGCAGCAGAACAGGGCTCCAGAGGGCATGATGGCTAGGGTTAAGGAAAGGTCAGAAGGGGAGGATGGACCACAAAACTGTGAGGTTGCTTTGAATGAAACCCCGAGTCACAGATAATGGTTGACCGCCAGAATGTGGCATGTGGCCCCAGGAACCATGGGCGAGGAACTCTGGGAGTTGGGGGGGAGAGAGGAAGGACATTGATCTAACCAATGGGATGGAATTGGCCGCCCCGGTATTTCAACTGTAACTTTGCAACAAACTTGGGAAAATGCCTCCGCAAACTATTGTCTCAGCTACCCTGGGTCCACCTAATTGCCTTAGGCCTGCGAGGATTCTTGCGGTTGATTTCAAGCAGGAATAATGTCGGGGAAAACCCTATGGCTAAGCAATTCGCATGAATGTGCTGCAAGAGAATGAAGTGGTAGGGAGGTTCGGGCGAGGCATATCTGTTGATTAAGTAGAAGGTTTAAGGGTGCATCAATAACACCTGAGCCCTGGCATTAGCTCAAGGTACCTGGGACAGGTGGTGTGCCCCAAAGAGTTGCGTGGGGACATTTGGGTACTGTGTGGACTCCTGGCTGCATTTTGACTCAGGGTGCACCAAGATATAAATCTGGTTCCCTAGCAGAGTGGAGCTGACTCCTTTGTTGAGACAAAAATCTGCTAGAAATGGCTCAGACTTTGGATTAAAGGAGGAGGTAGAGTACATTAGTGAAGAATGAATGAGAACAAATATTTCATAGACTGAAGCTGAGCTCAGAAAAAAAAGGAAATAAAAAGGATGTGTGCTTTAGCAATAAACACACAAAAAGATTCAGTTAGCCACCTCGTGGTGTTTTGTTCTTCCAGTTCTGCAAATGTTTATTTGTAACTCAGGGCATAATCTAGCATGGGCGGGGGTATGGGAGATGAGTACATTTATATGTGCTTTTTTATTTCTGGGTAATTATGAGGAGTCATTGCGCAAGATCTTCTTTAGAGTAGAAGACATAACTGTGAAAATACAACCCTTCATCTTATATTCATTTGCACTTTTCTTATTTCCTTGGCCAACATTTTGAGAAATGGCTCATATAGATAGTAGCGAATGTCTTGCATATTCTGACAAAGAAGCCTCAGAGTGACTCACCCTTAAGCCAGCTGTGGCCTCATTCCAGGTTTCTGAGCAGTTTCTACACTTGAGTTTCTGAATTTCACCTGGTAAATAGGCCATTTGGAGGATATAGTTGGGCCAGTCTTCATTCAAATATATATAACATATACTCACAGCCACACATTTACCAAAACCAGGGGAAGCGATTTCTTTGATGAAATAAGCCAACAAAAATCTATTCCAAAAGGTGTACAGATGCAAATTGTTGATGGGGAACAAAATCCCATCCAAGATCTAGTTGCTGCCTCTGCCTCCGTCCAGGGTAGTGGGCACTCACAGAGAGCCTCATTTTTCACCCCCATGACATTGACCAGCACACTACCATGGGCCTGCAGAGAAACCTCTATCTTCCTAATACTCTTTTCTCCATTTCCATCATCAGTTCTCATGGAAAAAAGACCTGTCAGCACCATAAATCAACTTGCATGTTGTTGATACTTGGCTCGAAGTTACACAAACACTATGAGATCTTAGGAGGAAGGGTTAAATGGAGTGTTCTGGATATCTTTCATGTGAGTTCCAGGCTCCTCACATTTCTCTGCTGTGTGTTTTCCTTTTCTGAGAAGCTCCTTAATTTTAGCATAACCATGTTCTCTATTCTAGTTTCTTGTTAAAAAAAAGGGCAGGGAGAAGAATGCATTTCTTAGAAATTATCTTTATGGGCCTAGAGATGTAGCTCAGTGGTAGAGCTCTTGCCTAGTGTGCACAAAATCCTGGGTTCAGTTCCCAAAGTTCCTAAAAAAGTAATTTTAGAAATTGTCTCTGTGTTATTGACCTTTCCACTTTAAGTGACAGCTCTAGAATCTTGATTTCTAAAGAGATTGGAAAGGTCTTGTTTCCCTTAAAATTTGGTTTGAGCTCATGAATTATCTTTCTTTTGAACTTCATCAAAACATGTAATGTTAAGCCAGGCATGGTGGCACATATCTGGAATCACAGTACTTGGGAAGCTGAGGCTAGAAGATCTCAGGTTTGAGGCCAGCCTCCACAACTTTGCAAGACCCTGTTTCAAAATAAAAAATAATATAGGGCTGGAGCATAGCTCAGACAGAGGTAGAGAGACCCTGGGTTCAATCCCTAGTAAACACACACACACACACACACACACACACACACACACACACTTAATGTTATTTCCACCAAGGGGAAAAAATGTCATTCTATCAATAGAACCTGTTACACTCAAAGGATTCTAATGGGCGAAGAATGAAGAGCATTTCTTAACAAGATTAATTTGCATGTAAGCTCTGATAATAGTGCTAATATTCTCTTGTTTCCTATGACTAGCTCCTTGATCATCAAGATTTCAAAGGTTCCAGTGGCAGAACCCAGGCACCTGAGGCAGTACAGTTAGGAACATGGGCTCATTACAAGGAGCTTGGAGTTTGAATCTATAGCTCCAATAACTATATAAACCAGAAAAAGTTTCTTCAACTCTCTAAGCTTCTGAATTTGTAGGTGACTGTTGGAGACATGGACAAGTAAGTTTCAAGGAATAGTCTAGAAGGGAATGAAGACCCATTTTGCCAAAAATGGTGGAAGTATATTGTTAGTCAGATTTCTGTTGCTGTGACAAAATACCTTAGATAATCAACTTTTAGGGGAAAAGGTTTATTTTGGTTCACAGTTTTAATCCATGGTTGGTTGGCTCCATTGCTTTCAGGCCTGTGGTGAGCAATAGGTCATGGTGGGAGTGTGTGGTGGGGGAAACTGCTCACCTCATAGTAGCCAGGAGGGAAAGAGAGAGAGAGAGAGGAAGGGGTTGGGGTCCTAATGTCCCCTCCAAGAGTATGTCCCCAATGATATAAATTCCTCTCATGATGCCCTACCTCTTAAAGAATCCACTACCTCCCAATTATGTCACAGACTTGGGACCACGTCTTTAACACATGCACCTTTGGTGACATCCAACATCCAACCTATGATACATATATAAAGGGAATAGTATTTGAGTTTCTTGTTAACATCAGTGAGCTGTTAGGAGGGGAGAGAACGGAAGAGAAGGTGATGTAGATGGAAGGCATCCTCAGAGATGGGAGGTGAGGAGAACTAGTGAAGATGAGCTACAGAGTAGGAGAGGAAAAAAGGAAAGGATGACCCAGCCAGTCTTCTCTTCCTATGTGTCTATAAATAGGAATAGCATAGTTTGACTAGAATTTGATGTCATGGGCTGCTTGATTTCTTATCTGGGGGATTTCCTTGATGGACAACATTCTCGGCTTTGCTGCTCTTAATTATTTAAAGAGGTAAGTCAAATACATAGAAAACAAGGAGAGAATAAAGGGCTTTTCCACTTAGCCTGATTATAAGTATAAGAGACTTGCAGAGTTTGAAAGAATGTGGGATGGGGCATGTGGCACGCCAGGTTTGGAGGAAGCTTCCTAGATGCCTATGGCTCTAAGAGGTCTTGATGTTAGGTCGGACCAGGTCATAGCTGGTTTTATCCTTGATCTATGTGATACCAAGCAAGGTCCCTGACATGGTATAATTTCTGAAATTATTGAGTGAATGAAAATAAGAACCAGGATCAAGAACGCAGCAGGGTTATGGCTGGGTACAGTGGTGGTGCACACCTGTAATCCTAGTGTGCTTGGAATTCCAGTGCTTGGAATGCTGAGACAGGAGGACAGCACGTTTGAGGCCGGCCTCAGCAATGATTCTCATCGACGCAATGAGACCCTGTTTCAAAATAAAAAAATATAAAGGGCAGCGGATGTAACCTTTTATAGACTGAAGCATGTCCCTCCAAATTCACATGTTGAATCCCTAACACTTAGCACCACAGAATGTGACTGCATTTGATATAGGATCTTTAAAGAGGTGATTAAGTGAAAACAAAGTCACTAGCATGGAGCCTATCCAACCGAGTGACTAGTGTCCTTATAAGAAGAGGAAACTAAGCCGGGCGTGGTGGTGCACACTTGTAATACCAGTACTTGGGAGGCGGAGACTGGAGGATCCGGGTTCGTGGCCAGCCTCAGCTACTTAGTGAGGCCCTCCGCAACTTTGTGAGACCCGGTTTCAAAATAAAGTATAAAAAAATAGGGCCGGGGGTGTAGCTCGGAGGTAAAATGCCCCTGGGTTCAATCCCCGGTACCGCAAAAATAAAATAAATAAATAAATAAAAAAGAAAAAAGAAAAAGGAAAAAAGAAGAGGAAACTAGGACAAACACCAGAAACATGTATGCACAGAAAGATAACCATTTACAAGCCAAGGAAAGAAGCTTCCAAAAAAATAACCCTGCTACATTCCTTTTTTTTCTTTTTGGTAATGGGGATTGAGCCCAGGGGCATTCGACCTCCAAGCTACAACCCCAAAACTTTTTATTTTATTTTTTTAATTTTGAAACAGAGTCTCGCTAAGTTGCTGAGACCGGCCTCAAACCTGCAATCCTCCTGTCTCAGCCTCCCAAGTACTGGGATTACAGGTGTGCACTACCACACCCGGTTGTAACCCTGCTGCATTCTTGATCCTTCTAACCTATAGAAAGAAAATACATTCCTGTTGTTTAAGCCATGTAATCTTTGTTGTGGCAGCCCTAGCGAGCCAATACATTACTCTTCTCCTTCCACTATCCCTTCAGATGACAACGATGCTTTAGCTGTATTTGTTGTCTATTCCTGTGGTAGCAACTCACTTTTCAAGAAGTCCTAAATGACTAAACTAGGTGGAGAGGAGAAAATAAAGTTGGATACGTAAAGGATGTGAGTGGATGGGGAACAGAAACACAAGTCTACATGAAAAATGCAGTTGAGATGGTGCAAGGCTACCATGAAACAGGGTTGAGGGAAACCTCCCCTTCTTTTCCAGTGACTCACATACTGGTCATTATTTGACAGACTCTTTCCCTAGAGATTCCCCTAGTAACTGAAGAGGATGCAGAAACCCGGGGCAATGTGATAGTTCATTGTTTCAGATATAGGGCAGAGGGGTGAGGCAGAAGCTATGAGGCAGAGAAGCTGGAATTTGGGCGTTGGTTAGGAAAATAAGGAGACCATAAGAAGAGTTTGGGAAAGGGAGAACTAATCATGTGCCTACCTCTCGAATCTTCACACATGCAAAACTAAGCTTAGAACAAACACGAAGAGGGAAAAGAGAGGTAATAGTTATTGAATAGTACTCCTTTGGAAGGTGTGACAAAGACAGCTTTGAGAGGGAAAAGAAGCAGAGAAGATACCCTAAAAGTTCTAAATTGAATACCAGGTGTGGCCAAAGGGAGTTTTTGGGGACAGGGAAAGGGCGGAGAGGAGAGCGGAAGGAAAAAACGCAATGGGAGTGGAGCTGTTCCAGCTGTTAGCAAACACCCTTGACTTGTTCTCATGCTCGAGAGGATATCCAGGTGTGAGAGACACAGTCCAGCCTCCCAAGCTTCTCCGCATCCAGTGACAAGCACTGTCGAGCAAAGGTGAAGATGGTACCGTGCTGCAAGAGCTAAGACAGGGACAGGTGGGAGCACAAGGTGCCTTGCCTGTGCAGGAGCAAGGGGTGGCCGGAGGCAGCTTCTCTTGAAAGGTGATGTCCAAGCCAAGTAGAAAGTGGGGACCAGGAACTTAAGAAGGGTGGACGTGCTTTTCAGACATATGGAAAGGTGTGAGATAAGAGAGAAAGGCTCATACATGAAATTATAGGTAGGTTCTTACAGCTGAGGTATAGAACAATTATTTCCTTTTTTTTGCGGTACTGGGGATTGAACGCAGGGGCATTCTACCTTCGCGCTATGCCCCCGGCCCTATTTTTTTTTTATGCTTTATTTTGAAACCAGGTCTCACGAAGTTGCGGAGGGCCTCACTAAGGAGAGAGAGAGAGAGAGAGAGAGAGAGAGAGAGAGAGAGACAGGGAGAGAGAGAGAGAGAGAGAGAGACAGGAAGAGAGAGAGAGAGAGAGAGAGAGAGAGAGCTGAGGCTGGCCGCGAACCCGGATCCTCCGGTCTCCGCCTCCCAAAGTACTGGGATTACAAGCGTGCACCACCATGCCCGGCTAGAACAATTATTTCTGAAACTCGGTCTTTTCTCAATAGTGGGGTAGGACCTACGGTGTTTCTCCCAAAACTTAAAAATGTTCTGTTTTAATAATGTAAACTAATATCTGCATATTATCTGGATGATTCACATATATTCAAGAACTATTACCATAAAGATAATTTAAGAACACAACAAATTAAGCAATGTATATATATGTGAAATATATATATTTCTTAAAAACATGTGTTTAAACATTGGTGAGAGATGCAGCTAGACTTGTAGGCAGCATCATCTTATTTTAAGGTATTATGTACTAGCAAACTTCCTGGTTCTAATAATAGTTCAGGGAATCTGCTAATTTCAGGGTCCTGAGCTAACATCCCAAATTAATCAGATCATGGAAAACACTTTATTGAACTCCTTTGATTCAGGTGATATTCTTGTGCTATCTTGAATTTCAATAGCAGATGCCCTTCCTTCCCATCAGGTCTACTGGAATATTTGAACCTTTGGTGTAAAAAGAGGAACCCAAAAGAATCATCATCTTTAATGGGGAGTGTGAAGTGGTCATACAACAAAAGAGTAGTCTCAAGAGAAAACCCTGAAGGGGTGGAGATGGGGTGCTAAATAGAAAGTGGATTTTTTTCTTAAGCATGTGTTGTTCTCGGCTTCCATTTCATCTAGATGAAATTTCATCTGTTACCTTCACTTGGTTTTCACTGTTATACACACACACACACACACACACACACACACAAGCAAACTTACTCTTAGGAGCGTTATTTGGTGCATTTTCATTGCAAGTAAATAATTTATCTTTTGCCCAGTGAATTACAAAATATGCAGGCCAGGTGTGGTAGTCTGCGCCTGTAATCCCCGTATTTGGGAGGCTGAAACAGGAGGATCACAGGTTTGAAGCCAGCCCCAGCAATTTAGCAAGGCTCTCAACAAGTTGATGAGACCCTGTTTCCAAATAAAAAATAAAATAGGGCTGAGGGTGTAGCTCGGAGGTAGAATGCCCCTGGGATCACTCCCTAGCATCACAAAATTAAAAATAAATAAATGTGTACACTTCACCCCCTTAGACTTACTAGGCCAGCTGAAACTGTAGTTTGAGATACAACTAATTCGAATGAATTTGCTTTAGATATAGATAAGTACTAAAATTTGAAGACGTGCCAGGCGATTATCAAATTTAGCTCTTTTTTTTTTTCTTTTTTGCGGTACCGGGGATTGAACCCAGGGGCGTTCTACCTCTGTGCTACACCCCCGGCCCTATTTTTTTATACTTTATTTTGAAACCGGGTCTCACAAAGTTGTGGAGGGCCTCACTAGGTAGAGAGAGAGAGAGGGCTGAGGCTGGCCGCGAACCCGGATCCTCCGGTCTCTGCCTCCCAAAGTACTGGTATTACAAGTGTGCGCCACCACGCCCGGCTAACTTTAGCTCTTTTTAATAAAATGTTTTTAAGCTTCTCTGTAGAAAGTGAAATGGAGTGGGAGCAACTGCAGGAGTATGTTGGTTCAACATTAGCACAGGTTCCTGTGATGTAATCAAACACATCAGGCATATTTAATATGACATGGGAAGTCCTCAGGGAAAGAAGATAGATTCTGATGGAAACAGTGGTAATTTATTTTTAAAATTTTTATTTCAACTGAGCCCAAAGTCTTATTTGTGTTTCTCCCCCACTATAATATAAGATTATGAGGACGGGGCTGTATTATTTCCAATTGTATTGCTGGTTTTACAATGCTGTCTGGTCCCTCGTTGGCTCTCCATAAATATTTCCAGAATAAATTGGAGTCATCTGTACATCTAGTCTGAGCCAGGTGCTTTCAAGTCTCCCTTGATTTTCATCAGTGTAAGTCAGGTATCCCAGTGCCCCCCCCTCCCCGGGAACTGAGGCTCAGAGAGCCCAACTACCCAAGGTCGAAGAGTTAGTGTGGGACACGGCATCCAACCCAGGCCTCAAACTTAACTCTCAAGAATTTTTTGTGGGGTTTTAGGTACTGGGATTGAACCCAGAGGCATTCTACCTCCACAGCCACTCCCCCCACTTTTTAAAGTTTTTGTTTTGAAACAGGGTCTCACTAGGCTGCTGAGGGTATCACTACATTGCTGAGGCTGGTCTAGAACCTGTGATCCTCCTGTGTCAACCTCCCAAGTACTGGGATTACAGGCATGTGCCACCACTCTCGGCACAATTCCAGTTCTTTAGTGGGAGGACTGGGCCCTGGCTGTTGGAAAACTTGTTGAATTTTTTTGTTTCAGCTAGTACCTATCCTCCAAAGACCTGTGGCATGAACTAGGTAAGTAACTAGTGGATTTCCTTTCAGATCTCAATGTTTAGGGATACACCCAGACATCATTCGACTGCAAACAACACTTTCATCCTAACAGTACCTCCAGTGGTACCCGGGGGGACCTCAGGGACTCTTGCTCAAAATGGGCACCTCACAGGGCAGCTTGCCCCGGCCGCCTCTCCACCTTATACACGCTTCCTCCTGCCACACCGGCAGACAGAAAGCACTGTCCTGATGAGTCATTTTTGGCTCCAAAGTGTTTTTCTCACTCAGGAGGCAAGAGAGGGATAGAATAGAGTCTTGGCATGAATTCTTGAAGAGAGATACTTGGCCTGGTTACACATATTTCTATTGTTTTAAAATTCTGATTAAAATAGACATCCTCCACTTGACGCAGCAGATCTATAGAATTTTTTTTCCTCTACTGTAAACAAAACTTTTTCCCCCAACCTTGGACTTGACCATGAAGGTGATAAACTATTTTATATTTTATGTGCTATTTACAGCATATTTAATGTAATATTTAATGTATTATATGTTATCAACGTTAAATTTCTCATTTTATTCATAACAAGGTCTAGGGTAAACACTTTGAGGAAAGTTAAGCACATGGTATTTTGGGGGAAAGTTATTGGGCTATTTAATTTCCCTTCTTAATTAGCTGCTCGGATTGAAAAGTAAGGACTTTGAGAGGGGATTGGCTTGTGTGACTATGTGTGTGTGACTCTGTGTGTGTGTGTGTGTGTACGCCTGTGTGTACATGTACACACGAAAAAAATAAGAATTCTAATACACGAAGAGTTTTATTTACACAAAGATCCTGACAGTTTCAGGGCAATTTCTAGGATGGAGGATTTCCATCCAGCTGACATTTTCTAATAGGGGAAAGACAAGGGGACTATGTGACTGTTAGCACAGGCATTGTGCTGGGAACTTTAGGTCACTGCAAGTTAGATTTGTATTTAAAAATGTTTTACTGAGTACCTTCTAAAAGTAAGTTACAGTGCAGAAGCTAGGAAAACAAAAACGAATAAAATGCATTCCTTTGCACCAAGGAATTTACAGTCTAGAAGGTGAGGTGAGTGAACAACGTACGATCGCAATGGGGTGTCATAAGTGTTATGCAAGAAGTTTGTACAGAATTATTGTGCAGGAGGCCAGAGGAGGGGCACTTCTGCTTCCTCTTAAACAAAGGGTGGCAAGGCTTACCACAGGCAGCCAGACAAGGCTTGATGAACACAGAGGTGGAGGGGTTTTAGGGAAGACTTGTCTAAAGAGGTGCCATCTGGGTCTTCAAACATCAACTCAGAAGTGTAGAGACAACATCATTGCAGGCAGAGGGGAAAACATGCAGGAACTCCCAGAGGCAAGAGGGAGTTGGACAAGTTCAAGGACTCTGCTTACATACATATGGCTGGGAAGCAAGGTCATTTCAAAGAGTTCAGATTCCTTTGGATGGCTGTGGGAAATGCGTGAAGGCATTAAAATAGGGGACAGATAGAATTAGGTTTGCATTTTACAAATATAAATCTGCCAGCATTTGAATATGGACATGTGGTTATTTTGGTTTTTTTTTTGCCTTTTTGGACTATTGGTTATTTAGAATGTTAAGGAATGAGGGACATGGACTTTATAATAAATGGACATTCACAGGATCTCCTGAGTGTTATGCTGGCTGTGGGTCTAATCTCTTGCCATGAAACCTTCTATTGGAATATCTAGTAAGTTACAAAGTCAGCCAATTAAAGTTAATTGGCTTGCAATGCAAGATTATGGAGAAAGTGAGGATGGAGGCAGGAAACTGGCCAGGAGCATTCCAAAGAGTGGAAATGCTCCTAGGGGCTAGAGTGAAGGAGGTGGGGGAGGAAGGAGAAGAGGAACAGGTATGAAGGATGGCCTGCAGGCTCTGGGTTGGCCAGCTAGGAGGTTGGTGGTAAAAATGACAGTAACTGCCATGTGTGGTGGTACACAGCTCTAACCCCAGTACTTGAGAGGCTGAGACAGGAGGATTGCAGGTTCAAGGTCAACCTCAGCAACTTAGTGAGACCCTCACCAACCTATAGAGATCCTGTTTCAAAACAAAAAAATAAAAAAGGCTGGGGGTATAGCTCAGATTTTTTTTTTTTTTTGCAGGGATTGAACCCAGGGGCATTCTACCTCCGAGCTACACCCCCAGCCCTATTTTTTTTATTCTTTATTTTGAAACAGGGTCTCACTAAATTGTGGAGGGCCTCACTAAGTAGCTGAGGCTGGCCGTGAACCCAGATCTCAGCCTCCCAAGTACTGGGATTACAAGCGTGCGTCAGCACGCCCGGTTTATAGCTCAGATTTAGAATGCCCCTGAGTTCCATCTCCAGTAACAAACAAACAAACAAACAAACAAACAAACAAACAAACAAACAAACCTAATGTATTGAGCACCAGTTGGGTGCCTGAACTGTTCAACAGGCTTTACCGATGTCGACTCCTTTAGTTCTTATAGCCACACAATGATGTAAGAACTTCTTTTCACATCTTAAAGATGAGGACATGGAAAACAAAAAGGATAATAGCTTGCCCAAGGTTATACAATTTGTAAGAAACAGATTTGAAGGACATTAGTTCATAAAGGTCTTGAAGATGAAAGAGAGAGAATATGAGTCACCCAGGGGGCATCTGCTGCATGAAGAAAGGAAAGGAGCAAGGGCAGAACCTGGGGAAATTCCAAGAGGCTGAGTGGATTAGCTGAACAGGTTGGGGACCTCAGAAGACAATGGTGTGATAGACACCAAGGGCCTCCGGGTAGGGACTGCACCTGCCTTTTCCAGGTGAGGAAATGGAAGCCTGAAATGGCACAGCTAGGATGCTCCGTGGCCCAAGATGCTGTGCTCCTCCCATGACTTCATGGCCCGTTGGTGACTCAGGCAGCATTTGAAAGACAATCTTACGATTTCCCTTTTGATTTTTGGACTTGATAATCTGGAACGGTAAGGAATGAGGGACTGAAATTTGGTTATGAATTATAACTCAGATTGCCTCCTTATTTTAATGCTGGTTGTACGTTTAATTTCCTATCTATGAAATCTTTGACTAGAACATGTAATGTGTTAGAAAATTACTTGTTTTAAGTTATAGCTCCTCTTTCTTTTCCAACAAGAACTAGTTAGAAAATATCTAAGAGGGGGAAGTGAAGTCCTCAACTATCCCCCAAATATTCACTGTTGTAGTGGACCTGGATGGCTTACAGCTTGCAGAGTTGGTTTGCAACCCTTGTGACTTATAGTAATTGTCAGGGTAACCTTACTGAATATTTCTCCTGGATTAAAATTCAGTAAACCACATCAATTTGCAGGGATCTCTTGTTTTCTCAGGCTACAAGGTAGCCAGCCACTTCCTTTCATTTCATTGAACTATGTCAACCCCAGCAGATGCTGTAATCCTGTTGTCTTCATCCTTGTTCTTGTAGCATTGCTGGGACAGCTCCTGGGGGACCCTGAAGTCTTTAGCCCCTGATTTCCAGCCATTCTCTCTTTTTAAACTAATCTCAGACACATATCTCATTCTTATACCACCTATGCCGTACATTCCCTTTCCTTCAAAAAGGAAGGACGTGTAATAGTATCTACAGGTAAGATCCTTCAGCAAAAGCCAACTTGAACCCTTTATAAAATTTTGTACTTGGCTTATTTTGGAAAAGAATATGACTTTTCCTTGTGAATTTTTATTTTCCCCTTTCTCTGGCAACATTTTCAGCTGAACTCCCAACTCAGCCATCATAAAACCATAGTAGTTATAAAACTTGCTTATATAGCTCTTAGAATACTTGTCAGTTTTTATTTGCTTACATGTTTGACTGTCTCTCCCATGATGTTAAAAACCTAAGGAGACAGGAGTTAAGACTTTTTTATGCCCTATTGCAAACCTCCTTTATATTTTAAGGTCAGTGCTCTTTGTACCGCAGTATGTTGGTACTAGAGGCAGAGAGGGGAGGCCCAACTCATCTATATGGTCCCTAGAAAACAGATGGGAGGGTAAGTCCATTCCTGAAGCTAACTGGAGAAGGACATGTTAGGTCACTAGTTTGAAGGGTGGGATCTGGGCCTGGGAGGGGAATGAGTTGGGAACTAGAAGATAAAGTGTTGGGATGGAGGATAAAGGCGCCCATGAATCAAGACAGGAGCTAAAGGAGACTCTGGTACACATGGGAAGATGGAAGGATGGGGCTGGAGGTCAGAGGGAGATCAGCATAAAGGTTAATTTAGGACAAATTTTGCTAAGTTAGGGTGTCTGGGAACAGACTTCCTCTTACCAACCATTTTTCATGCTCTTACTCTGCAAGAGCCATGTGCTTCCTTGTACAAACATTTTTTTCTTTCTTTCTGGAAAATGCCATTGGGAACATTTAAACTGAATAGAAAAAGACTGTCTAGTGAAATGGAAATGATCAGAATCTTAAATGAAACTCTGACTTATTATTCCTTCCACTAGCCAAAAAAGGAAAATCTAGAATGAGGGAAGACAGACACCGTGGATTCTTAGAAAGTAGATTATAAAAGTTATAGCAAAACTTAGGTGTCAGCCAGGCATGGTGACACATGCCTCCAATCCTAGTACTTGGGAAGCTAAGACAGAAGGATCACAGGTTTGAGGCTAGCCTCAGAAACTTAGCAGGACCCTCAGCAATTTAGCGAGACCCTGTTTCAAATTAAAAAAATAAAAAGGGCTGGGGGTATAGCTCAGATGTAGAATGCCCCTGAGTTCAATCCCTTATACCACAAAACAAAACAAAACAAAAACTTAGGTGTCAGCCTCTAGAGACTGTTAAAAAGAAACACGTTCAAGAAAAAACAAGAAGTTAAAAATATGACACAAAAAGTGTGACTGTAAGCAATCCAATAAAAAACAATTTTAATGAAGAAGGAAAAAAATCCAGAAATCTGTATAACTGCACAGGGAGAAGTCTTATTAGAGAGGCTTATAAAAACCTACATAAGTAATGTAAGGAGGAGCATATAATCAAGTACAGATGTAAAGATGGCTTCAATCTGTGAAAAATTGTTCTGCAACTAAATAAAATAAAAGCTAATTTCTAGAGTGAGCTGAAGCTTGCAAGAATATTTAACAGAGCAATAAAAGGGTTTTAAAAATCTATGCTCTCAGTGAAGATAAGCAACATTAACTCTACTTTTTTCCTTATTGATGTAATTTAATAATATAAAATTATACGACTAGGATAGAAAATTTCTTCCCTTTCATTCATAATAATTTGGCCTTATTAATAGCATATTCTTTTGTTAATAATAACTTTATGCTCCACAATAAGCTTTTATAGACACTATTCTATTTAATAATATTTGAGTATCTTTGCCCAAAACACATTGTCATAAATTGGAAAATCTTAATTCTTTCTTTTTTTTTTTTCCTCCTGTGGTATTGAGAACTGAACTCAGGGGTGCTCTACCACTAAGCTATATCCCAGCCCTTTTTATTTTTATTTTCAGATAGGGTCTTGTTAAGTTACCCAAGTTGGCCTCCAACTTGTGATCCTCCTGCCTCAGCCTCCCAAGTAGCTGGTGGGCTCCACAGTGACTGGCTAAGTTCTTTATTCTCTACATTCTTTACTAAGGCATTATATTAAATTAAATTAAAGTTAACTGTGGCATGCATGACATTTCAGTCAATGACAGACTTCATATATGCTGGGAGGTCCCACAGCCCTGGAGGGATCTCCATGGATTTGAGTAGGTACATTCTATGATGTCTACACAATGACAAAGTTACAGAATGACGCATTGCTCAGAAGGTATCTTGTTAAGTGGCATGTCACCCCCTATTTTCTTCACTGCCCATTTGAAGTCACATTTTCAGCTACAATTAGGAAGATCTGAAGTGTTCAGCCTCAGAAGGAAATCTTCTTTCTCTTGGCCTCTTTCAGCCATCTGTGTACAATGTCCATTCCGTTTCATTTTTTTTTTTGACTCTTCAAATTGAGTCTTTGCCATTAATTGTAATTGTAATATTAAGTGTTTCCCTCTAATTAACATTCAGTCATAGCTCCTACATAAAACTGTTCTTCCTCTGCCTTTCTTTACTTCTTCTTTACATTCTGTCTTTGATGACCTGTTGCTCTTTTCTTATTTTCTGGATCCCTGATTTGAAAAGACCTGGGTAGATCTCTGATTGGGTACCTTGTCCGAGTGAAGAGTTGATTTCCAATGGGCTGTTTAATGGTAGACATTAGTTCCTATTGAGTTGGGTAATCTATATTTGGACACTATCATTATTGAGGGTTTCACTTTCCTGGAAATTGAATGTTCTCATACTTTGGCATTCTGGCTATGTTAAGAGATTGGGCACTTTTTCTAGTTTAAGTTCTACTGTTCTAATATGTTCTTTTTCCTTCTGTATGTAGGTAATTGGATAATGAATACTACAGAGATGTTGTCCTTTACAGATTCTCTGTTCTTTAGAAGGGAACAATACCCTTGAAAAATAACCGAGAATTTATTACTTATTGATCATTTCTTATGTTTTGTATTTAGGCTTTTCTATCAATATCATATCTTTAAAAATGCAGTGAGGCCGGGCATGGTGGCGCACACTTGTAATCCCAGTACTTTGGGAGGCAGAGACCGGAGGATCCGGGTTTGAGACCAGCCTCAGCTCTCTCTCTCCGTCTCTCTCTGTCTCTCCCTGCCTCTCTCTCTCTCTCTCTCTCTCTCTCTCTCTCTCTCTACTTAGTGAGGCT
>PVJS01033739.1:0-21983 GCA_004027185.1 Glis glis
CCAGGGACGTTCTACCTCCGCGCTACACCCCCGGCCCTATTTTTTATACTTTATTTTGAAACCGGGTCTCACGAAGTTGCGGAGAGCCTTACTAAGGAGAGAGAGAGAGAGAGAGAGCTGAGGCTGGCCGCGAACCCGGATCCTCCAGTCTCCGCCTCCCAAAGTACTGGGATTACAAGCGTGCGCCACCACACCCGGCTTACCTATGAACTATTTACACTTATATTTTTTGAAAAAGTTTATGTAGAAGTTTAAACAGCAGACTTACAAATGCATGGACATTCTACAGTATTTTAATAAAGGAAATATTTTCTTTACTGAATTTATATAAGATGAAATACCAACAACTTTTTAAAGTATACTTTGATAGAGTTAAGGAACTTACACTATTTATCTGAAACTCATTACTTTAGCACTAAGGTTCTATGTGCACAGCAAGAAAGTCAATTAGCTCCACAAAGAAACCACTACCTGTCCTTATTAAAGAATAAGTAGCCTTTGCAAAAGGCAAATACGAGCTATAGTGTTCCTCCATTTTATATGAATAGGAAACCATGGGGGCAAAATGAAATAGTAGAAAAGTCAAGTCCTCTGGGAAAATAATAACCTCACTCTATGAAAAAAAATTAATCAAAGTCCTGGTTATTTTTTGATCCTAACAGCTGATTCCACATTCTCTTGCTTATTAAGCTTTTACTGTAACACTTTCTGTGTCTTTTGGATTTTTAAGTTTCAACTTGACCCAAGGAGAAGATGATAGTTTCAAGTATTCAAAGATTATCTTCATCATTACAAAAATTTTTCAACCTTTCAAAATACCATAAATATATGAAAGGGTTTATAATTCATCCAAGATAGGTCTTAACCCACTTATTCTTCAAGTAATAGATATTGAGGCAATTTAATAGTCCAGCTATGGTACTATGAACATTTGCATCCAAAACCAAAAACAAAAATGTGCTAGATGCATCCATAGATACGCTCTCCTTCTCAAGAATCAATTTTGAATAGAACAGAATACGAAAAGAAATCCTGCCACTGCCATGGTAGCTGTAATAGTTTCTGATGATTACCTGTCTGTTCATTTAGATATCATCAGCAAGGACTAAGCCAACTCATTATACAGTTGGCTATATTAAGAGGCATATACTCTTGTGTGTGTGTGTGTGTGGTGCTGAGGATGGAACCTGAGGGGTGTTCTACCTCTGGACTAAACCCCTAGCTCTGTTTTATTTTTTTTATTTGAAACAGGGTCTCCCTAAGTTGCTGAGGGCCTTGCAAAGTTGCTGAGGCTGGCTTTGAACCTGCAATTCTCCTGTCTCAGCCTCCCATGTACTGGGACTATAAGTGTGCCCCATCACATCTGGCATATATTTTTTTGTATCCTCCTTTTCAATTCTCCAGGGGGACCAATTTCTTCATACTGAAACCTATGAAGTGTAGGGTATACAATTTCCTCTGATGTCTCTGCATTTACGATTAAATAGGTAACATAATTCGCCAAGCATTTTGATTCACACTTCTCTCTTAACAGAGGCAACAGTAAAAAGAGTGAGTGATATATGGGAAAATTCTCCCATGTTCAATTAAGCAAAAAAAAAAAAACATCAAATATCTCATTGAGAAAGGGGAGTGGCTGGCAGAGGGTAGTTTAGACTTCAACAAATGAAAACAAGAGTCTCAAGACAAATATTCTAAACAGCAGAGGCACATGTTATGAAAAGCTTACCTAGTGATACGTTCATTAAAATAATAAGGTAGATGAGAGGGCACGCGAGGACTTCAGGAGAAGGTGTGCATGCCCATTTAAAGAGGCAGCTGCTCATTTCAAAAGAAAAAGCAGGTACATCTGTAAAAGGACTCACTCTATCTTGTCTTTTGTGCAGTCTATAGGCCCATATGCTACTAACGGAGACAAGGAGACACGCAATAAAGTGAGAGAGAGAAGAGAGGAAACAGCCTGTGATAAGTGGATTCAATGTGAGACACATAGACCAGCAACTTCGTATAGTGATTCCAAGAGTTATATTCCAGTGCTGAGTTCCCTATCAAACATTCCTAATCCTTTATTTTCTAGTGAAGAGTGCAGCATGGGTCAACTCAAATTTATATTCTTTACCATATTACTCCAATTATATTTTCCTGTCGGGCTTAATGTTATCACCATACTTCCTAGTCATCAAAGCCTGAAAACCCTGATTTATCTTTGACTCCCTTTTCTCTCCTGCTCTCTAAGTCAATTGTCCACTAAATGTTATTACTTTTATCTGCCAATATGTCCTTCCTCTTGTCTCTTCCTTTTCTTTCCTGTAGCACTTAATTACTTTCTAGTCTATATCTGTAAACTTCTTGCCTCCATTATCTCCTCTACTTAATCCCTCCTGCATGGTGATACTGCATTTGAATTCCTAACACATGGTTTCAATAATTTCTTTCTCTCTCAAGAACTTCCCTTAGGCTACTAAAACTTTTAGCTTACTATCAACATATCTATTATATGAAATTTCCAAACCATCCACTCCAAGCTGTTTAGATCTTCCCCTAGGAGAGGGCTATCTATGGAACACATTTCAGGTTTTCATTCTTTTTTTCTTTGTTGTTTAAGGTCTACACTTTGTGAAGGTTTCTCCAAATATCTGCGCTCATAATAATGTCTTCCTCCACTGAATTTCAAGTGTTTGGCTTGATACTACTTCTCATTCAACATTTCCATTAGACTTCATTCTTTAAGAACAAAACAAAAAAAAAACAACTTTTATTAAGGGGCTAATATAGTTGACATTGTACCAAGAGTAACTATAAATAGCATACCATATCTGCTATTTAGAAAATCACTGTTTGGAGTGGAAACCAGTGCAGAAAAATAATCTAATCATTACAATTAAGTATGCTCTGTTTTTTCATACATTATACCTATTTTTGTTTCTATATAAAGAGCTTTAAGTCTACTCAAAGCCTGGGCTACATATAGCTACATATAATAACAGTTATTGTGGTGAGTGATGATAATCATGATATGATTTTGACTAATTGAAATAATGAACATTTACCATTCATGAAGTTCTATGCTAGCTGGTTGAACTAAACGGTAATGAAGGACACAGTGTCGCCGTGCATGCTTTGGCTTTTGAGATGCTAATATAAAACATTTCTGTTTGGACTTTCCTTATAGTTTAAATTGAACAATACAGGGGAGAGAGAGAGTGTGAGAGAGCGAGAGAGTGAGAGAGTGAGAGAGAAAGAGAGAGAGAGAGAGAGAGAGAGAGAGAGAGAGAGGAAAGGAGATAAAGGAAGGAAGGGAGAGAGAACAGTATTCTGTATTCTGTTATGTGGACTGTGGACTAAGAGACTTCCCTGAAAAACCTGTGAGAAGATGGTATCTATGGTGACAGGCTACTACCGCATCTTTTATCTCCATCAAATATCTCCCTAACCATCCTTTGAAAAATGTCTACTTCAGTGCTGTGCGCATGTATATTTGTATCACTTTGAACAGCACTCTGATATATATAATTACAATACACCAATAAAAGTATAAAGTACCTTTAAGTTTATAGGAAAAATAAATAAAATTAGGATAATTTTAAATATTATCACTGGTAAGCAAGTGTCCGTGAACTTGAATTAAATAAGACTTGATTTTTTGAGGGAAACAAAAGAAAAGAAAAATGTCTACCTTAGGAGCCAGGTTTCCCTAGTTGGTGACTAGGAAGCCCAGCTGGCATAGAGGAGAGCTGAAGCCAGAGAGGCACACATTTTTTTTTTTTTCCTGGAGGTTTCCTGAGTCATATTCCTGGTACGGAACTCTCCTACTTTTGCTTTTCCCTTATTTCCTTGTCCTCTCAGTTCTTAGGGTGATTGCTTCAGCTTCTGAGAGCTCAGAGATCTCGGGCTGCTGTAGGGACTAAACAATTCTAGCTACTTATCAGCAAAGGAGCTGTGCCACCAGCAGAACCTCAGAAAGAAAAGCTACCCTCTCACTTGCAGGTATAACCGTATCCTGTTCCCCTTCCACGCACAGCTCTTAGCAGACTGACTTTTGCTTCCTTCTCTCCCTTCCGTGCTGCCCTGTGCTTAACCACATTTCCCCAGTATGGAAGATGGGGACAGAACATATAACTCAATGCAGCTTTGTGCTTATTACCTTAGGAAGGAAACGCAGTCATTGGAAGTCCCTGAGGAGAGACGAGTGCTGCCGTGTCAGAATCCATCAGAGCCCCGGTTTTCTTCACGTCGTGGCAAAGTGCCAGCTCAAATCCACTCAATTCTCTGGGGCTCGAAGGCAATTGGCAAGGGATGCATTTCAGAACTCAGAAACGCATTACTCGTATGCCTTTGCTACTTTAACTTTCATATGTGCTGTAAGTTCACATGTCAAATCTTCATATATACATATATATATATACATATATATATATATTATATATATACATATCACACAAGTGTTGTCTATTTCCATATGCTGCCAAGTCAATGGAGAGGACTGTTGGTTTACACACACACACACACACACACACACACACACACACACCTCATTAAATGAAAACAAAATTTTTGTAAAAAATATGTCAATGACTTTTCAGAAAAAAAATATTTTCATACTATTCAAAATATTGATATATTGACATATATTCATATAGCAATATATACAATGTGCAATATTCTGAAAAGTCATTGACAGTTTTTTTTACAAAGATTGGTTTTCATTTAGTAAATCACTTGCGTGTGTTTGTGTGTAGACATATATTTGTGTGTGTATTAAACATACATATAATAAGTTTATCAGGTACTGGACAAGCAACAAATGTGTTCATGATGTTTTGTATGAGGGGAAGTATCATGATTGCACTGACTTTTCAAACTTCTCATGAAGACAGATAGATACAGAGATACATGATAACTTGCACAGCAAGAGAATGAGTGAACACTAGGGAGAAGACAAGTCAGGGTGTTGATAAAAGGTGAGTCCAAGCGAAGGGTATACACTATTCATGGTATTCCCCCCACTGTAGATTTAAAGTTTTTCAAATAAAAAGGTGAGGAAAACATAATAACCCATGTAAATATAAGGTAACTATGGATCTTCATGAGTTTTTAAAGACATCAAAGACATTGTATGTCTGGATTTGAACATTCTTATGGCTCTGGATAGATTTCAATAGTTTCTAGAGACTCACCTTGGTTCTAGGTTACTTTTAACTAATGGAATACCTATGAAGCCCACATCAAATATAATCTAAGGGTCAGAAAATCACTAGAGTTTAGAATGAGGCAAAGAATAGACATTTCTTTAAATCAGAAGGATCTGGATTTGGCTTATACTTGACAGAGCATGGGAGAATTTTTAAAAACCTGGCCAGCAGAAAAGCACAGGACAAAGGAAATAAAAATTGATTTCTACTCAAACTGGCATGTTATTAAACTCTCCCCTTTCCAAGTCTGAAAATTGGAAGGAGGGATACATGGGGGTGGGAGAAAAGAGTGCTGGGTAAAAATCACTCAAATCCTAAAGGGTCCTTGGCAATAATAAAATGAAAGTGGGGGGGGGGCATTGTGCTCTCTACATCAAATTGACAATCAATCAATGCTGTCAAATCCAACCTAATAACAGCCACTGTTCTCCCAGGAAAATGTCAAGAAAATGGAAGTTCTTGTCACTTTTGTGTTTGAAATTCGGGGCTTTCCTTTGATGCCTAGATTCTGAGCTGCTCTCAGAATAAGTAAGGGGAGTAGGAATGAATAATAGCGAAATTCTCAGTCCTGGGAATCACTTTTCTCCCCTGTAGGAATTAGAAAATATCCTAGTACATGAACCAGCAAACTTTCACTGGGTTGAAAATCCAATAGCACAAAGGTGCCAGAGCCAAATTGTAGAAAGAGCTTCTCTTAAAAACTACTATATAGCTGCACTGAGAGTAGAGTTTGATTTAGGAGGATGTGAAGAATTAAATGTATTTCCAAAACATTACAATAAATGCATACTGAGAATCTGAAGTGTTCCAGGAGCCATACTAGATGCTGAGGAAATCATAACATGGTGGTTAGGCCCAGCTCAGAGGAGGGTGTTAAGTCAGTTACTTGCACAGATTCAGTATTTGACAAGAAGCTTTCAGTGAGTCATGGAATCTCCCAAGAAGTTCCCACAGGTCTGAAAAGGATTCTGGTTATACCTAAATATCCAGTTGGCTTCTATGTAAACAGGGGCTGCTGTTGATAATATTTTGAGAATTGCTGAAGAACCTGAACTAAATCTGAACTCGTTAGAAATTCCCTGAAGTGGATTAGAAATTTCGGATAAGACCCGATTAGAAACACAAAAATTAAGACCTCTCCCATATTAGAAATTTACATGAGCTAAATAAGAACAGCCATTTAGGTGGATATTACCCAGTCCCTAAAGCCCTTGGAGATCCATCTAGCTCCAGGATACTAGGCAAAGTTCTTTTAATTTTATGGTTATGCTGGGAGATTTTATTGCAGTGATAGCAAGATACTATCATTGAAATGCAACTTCAGTCATTTCCCCTGACTTTTATTCCTTCTGATTTTTTCCTTCTCCAACAAGTATTGTGTATTCTGTGGGTGAAATTATGTGATATAAGAAAACAGTAAAAAAAAGGATAGCTCTTTCTGCCTTTTGATTTCCAAAATTTAAAAGTTAAAATTCTTAGGAAGAACATCTTGAATAAGAGTACCTTACCCACCTATGGGCAAAATAAATAAATAAATAAGTAAATAAATAAATAAATAAATAAAATTTTAAAAGTCTGCACATTGTAGAGAAAGAAAAAAACTAAGCATTTATTTGTGTCTTTAACTTCTCCCATGAATGTTTTGTAGTTTTCAGTGTACAAGTACTTAACCTCCAAGGTTAAGTTGATTCTTAAGTATTTAAGACATCCTATGTTTATGTACTGAAAAGATTAATACTGTTAAAATATCTATACATTCTAAACCAATATATAGATTCAATGCTATCCCTAGTAAAATTCCAATGACATCTTAAAAATATAAATAGAAATAAGAGTCCCCAAATACATATGAAAACAATAAAAATACTCAGAATAGTTGAAATGATCATGAGAAGAAAGAGCAAAGCTGGCAGCATCACACTTCCTGATTTCTAACTCTATTACAAACCTATTTCTACAAAAAAGAAATAATATGGTTACTAATTATATGAAAAGGTACTAAATATTACTAGTCACCAGGGAAATGCAAATCAAAATCACTAGACTTCACCTCCAACCTCATAGGATATCTTTTATAAAAAAAACCAGGAAATTGCAAGTGGAGAAGTGAGATTACAAGAGACAGGAGATTATAAGTGAGGATGTGGAGAGAATGGAGCCCTTTAACATTGATGATGGGAATGTGAAACAGTGCTGCTACTGTGGAAAACAGTACCTCAGTTCTTCAACAAATTAAGAGTGCTGTATGATACAGCAATCTTACTTTTGAGTATGTATTCAAAAGAATTCAAATTAGGATCTGGGAGAGGTATCTGCACTTGAGTGTTCATTGTATCATTATTCCCAAGAGCCAAGATATGGAAACAGCCCAAATGTTCATTGATGTATGAATGCATAAACAAAAATGTGACACACACGTGTGTGCATACACACACACACACACACACACACACACATACACACAAATGGAACATTATTCAGCTTTAGAAAGAAGGAAGTTCTACCATTTGCGACAACACGGATGAACCTAGTAGTTACTCTGCTATGTGAAACAAACTAGTCACAAGAGGACAAATACTACATAATTCCACTAATATGAGGCATCCGAAATAGTCGAACTCGTTGAAACAGAATAGAATGGTGCTTACCAGGGACTAGAAAGAGAAGGAAATAGAAAGTTTGGGCCCAATGGGTGTAAGTTTCAGTTATGAAGTAATTGTATAAGTGCTAGAGATCTGCTGTTCAACAGTGTAGATAGTTAACAGTATATAGTTAACAGTATATAGTTAGCATCGTGTACTGTGTACTTAAAAATGTGTTATTAGATCTCATGTTGTGTTCACACATGCACACAAGATACTCAAGGAAACTTATGAAGGCGATAGATATGTTAATAATGTTGATGTTGGTGATGATATGAGAGTATTTGTATACCTAAACTCATCAAACTATACAGAGTAACATATGCAGATGTATATACATATATTTAAATTATGCCTTAATGATACTGTGATATTAAAAAATAAGAAAAGACTGAGCAGACATAAGCGAGTCCTACATTGAGGACTCTTGCATATTTTTGGGAGGGTTACGCTCTTGAGCAGGGTTCAGAGCTCAGATGGTGTGGTATTCCAGAGCAAAGGAGTCCTGTGCTCTGTTTACCTGGTAGAGTCCCAGGTGGCTGCAATCCTCAGGATCAAAAAGTTACATGACACACCTACACAGAGATTCAGTGCAGCTGCCTTGATAGCATTCTGCACACATCATCACCAAGCAATATTGTCAATTCGTATGATGTTTTATTGCCTCAAACTTTCCCACCAGAATGTATAGCTCTTTGTATGTGTCATGTGACTGCTATGAGAGAAAAAGATACTTGGTAGAAAACAGATATATTAATTTAGCAAACGTCCCCTTTATATTGTCATTTTGGTGAATAATTTTATCTCCATGGTTAGCTTATACTAATGCTAATTTTCTTTCTATTAATACTTTGAAATGTTGTTTAGGGGTATAATAACTGGGAAGCCTATGCTAGATTTACCAGGAAGTATACTTCTATTTCTGGCACTGGGAGAGGAAAATCAGAGAGATTTTTCAGATTGTGTTTACCTAGAACAGGAGTAAGTTGCCCTAATCATAATACATTTTAGATACGCAGAGATCTGGGGTTCCAGATATGTTATGAATCCAATATTCAGTATTCAAACCTCACACTTACACACTCCAGGTGAGTTAGTTACCAACAAAGCTGCCCATCCAAAATGCTGCTTGTCATACTTATTCACCTGAGCCATGGAAGATGATCATACATTTATTTACTGAGAGTACCCTTCCTGTATTCTTTAAAGGGGGGGAGATTAGTATGTTTTAAAATATGAAGCAGTTTTTTTTAATTCATCTCCTTTAAAAAAATGAAGTGCATAGTGATGCTCCAATCCCTGATAGATATTAAATGTACATTCAGCAGGTCATGTTGACATACACCTGTAATCCCAGTACTTGGGAGGCTGAGACAGGAGGATCACAGGTTCTAGGCCAGTCTCAGAAACTTAGTGAGACCCTGTTTCAAAATAAAAAATGAATAAAAATGGGCTGCAGGTATAGCTCAGATGTAGAATGCCCCTGAGTTCAATCCCCAATGCAAAATAAAAAAATAAATAAGTAAATATTTAATTTATGACCCTTCTTAAAGCTTTCCATGCTCAATAAAGCTAGCACTTCAGGAACACTGATCTCGAGCCTTTTGATGTGAGTTCTCTAACTTTTCCTTCTCCAGCTCCCTCATAGCACAGTGGAGAAGAGAAGGGTCCCTGGATTTACTCTCACACTCGTCACATTTGCCCCATCCACTTTCTAAATACCTGACATTTGTAAGTTACTCAACCATAATGTGCCTCAGTATCTTCATCTGTGCTTCCTTACAGCATTGTGATGAGCGTGGTCGACACACAGTATGTGTGCAATAACTGTTAACTATCATTATTATGATAATACTTTCCACTGTACAATTTTCCATCTTCATTACAAACTTCAACCTATTGAGTCTACTTATATGCTCCTGAAAACTTTCTTTACTAACCTTCACTTAGATTCTGTAGTCAAACATCATTACTAACAACCTTATTTCTTTATCTCTGCTACTTTCTTTTGATATGCAACACAAGTTAAATTCAACTATCCACCAAATTATGTGGTGTTATGGACTGAATTTGTTCACCCCTAAAAGTTATACGTTGAGGCACCCCTAGAAGTCTTATGTTGAAGCCCTAACCCCCCCCAATGTGATTGTATTTGAATTAGGGCTTTTAAAAGAGGCAGGTAAGGTTAAATGAAGTCAAAGAGTGGGATCCTATTCTAATATAACAGGTGTCCTTATTTAAAAAGAGAGAGAGACCTCATAAAGAAAAGGTCATGTGAGGACCCTGTAAGAAGGCAGCCTCTGTTAGTCAAGGAGAGAAGCCTCAAGACCAAATGTGCCAACAACTGGATCATGGACTTTTACCTTCAAAACTGTGAGAATGAAGTTCTGTGATTTAAGCCATTCTGTAGTATTTTGCTACAGCAGCCCTAGAAAATTAATGCATATGGTTTTGCTCAAGCAGGTGAAAATAGCTATGAGAAGCTAATTATATATTGCATATGCACAGAGCATTGTACAATTAGGTCAACTGGTCTTGCTTAAATTCACGATTACTCCTGTCTAGTGTGTACTTCTCATTAGCCAGCCAGTCGCGCTGCATTTCTTTCTATGCTCTTTGCTTCTATTGAAATGAATTTTAGTTTCACCACCCACCCCATCTTGCCTAGACTCAGGTCTCAGTCAGTTCTCTGTCCCCATGATCTACCTCAGCCTCGCAGGAATGCTGGACACAGTGAAGTGCTCTCTTGTGTGATACACTCCATGCTGTCTTGTTTGTTGATGCCTAATTGCTTTAATTTTTTTCTCCATTTCCAGTGGTTATTCCTACTCATTTTCTTGTTGCTGTTGCTGCTGCTAGCTCCTCTTCCCACTCTTCCTCTACCTAAGCATAGTTAAGGACGTAATCTCAGTTCTGGCTTCTGTTATCCTCCATATTTTTATTTTCTCTCTACAGACTCTAATCCTGTTCTATACACAAAAGTAGCATCTGTATGCTGATGGTCCTCAAACTTCCACCACCAGCTCTAACTTCTTTCTCTGAACTATAGACTCATATAGCTAACTGCCTAATTGGTGTCATTATCTGTATAGTGCATTTGGAAATGCTTTCCTTTCTTCATAACTTTTAACATTTTAAAACTTATATACTTTATTATTTAATTGTTTGGAATAAGGATGATTGTACATACGTTTAATCTGTCTTCCTGATTTGGGAATCAGGTTATTTGGTAAGGAAGGGACAACTGCAAGAACCAAATCCCCATGACAAATTTTCTACAGGTTCACCCAAGTCCTAAGTAATGCACTTATATTGTTTTAGGAGATATTTTTTTCAAAATTATGTTTATTTATTTTTAATATACTTTTATCGGTGCATTTTAATCACACATCACAGTGAAGTTCAAAGTGATAGGCACATACCTGGACACAGCACCGTGAGCTTCACCCTGGATCTCACCCCACTCCCTCCCCTTCCCCATACATGCTATTGAGATTGGCATTGATAATTATGTATATGTACAGAGCACCAATTATTTATACAAGCTTTCATAAAACAATCCTTGAGATGTTACTTCACACACTTTAATTTTATATATTTGAGGGCAAAATATAATAAAAATGACAAATTTTAGATACTGTTAGTAAAGAGGGTACTGATGATTCAAAAGTGTATTCATTTACAAAAATTAATACTATATATTATCTCTATGTATCTTGGTTTGTTTAGCAAAAATATTGCTAAATTATTTTTAAATTATTTCATTATTTTACATGGTACATCAATAAAAAGTTGTTTTCAGAGTCTATAAATTCTTTAAACTCAACTCTGCTAATGCCTGAATGAATCTGCACACTTTAGAAATGTAAGACATAATTTACTGTTTAGAAATGAATAAAACTGTTAAATTAGTGTGTATATTTTCATAGAGAAGAATAAGCAAAAGGCTGATTATCACCTGCAGAGTTACATGCATTGATCAAGACAGGATAGGCCCTTATGTCTTTATTTATTTGATCATTTCTACAAGTAAATTGTACATATTTTCATGGCTACTTTATACAATAATATCACATAACTATTACTTATACCACTAAAACAAATTTAACTGACAGATGAAACAGCAGCAAAAAGCTCTTGAGGTTTCCAGATAAATAATTTACAAAATGACGGTATATTTACTCCATGGACTTTAATGGTGTTTCTCCTGTTTAAAATATACATAATAAATATGTGCAGTTATTTTATCCAAATGTGTACATGAATCTGGGAACAATATTTTAAAAATATAAGCAGAAAATCACCCAATATATACTTATCCAATCTCAAGTAGCTGTTTTTGCACTTTTCTCCCTTTCAAATTTCTTATGGGAATAATATAGAATGCAAAGCTCTCTAAAATCAAATTTTACTTAGTACTAAAATTGAGTAAACTCAATACAAAGATTTGCCTTATGCAAACCAAATGTTAATATTACACCTGAAATTGTGAAATATCGGAGATTTTAGTTTTTGAAAAATCTAACTCCTACCTACCAAAATATCAGTCCCTGGAGCTAGTTAAAGCACCTTCAAATTTCAATGACAACCCACACACAAAGATACATGCCTGCAATCCCAGTTCTTGGGAGGGTAAGATAGGAGGATCACAGGTTCAAAGCCAGCCTCAGCAACTTAGCAAGACTTTGTTTCAAAATAAAAATAAAAAGGGCTGAAGGTGCAACTCAGTAGTAGAATTCCCCTCGGTTCAATTCCCAGTAGAGCCCCCTTCAAAAAAAAAAAAACCTTAATGATATCTCCCTCATATTTTGTATACTGATACAGATTGAAATATATATGGGTAAAAGAATCACTTAAGGGGAAGATCTACGCAGGTTATTCATATTAACACCTAGATGTCAGCTAAAATGTTTACACCTGTACATTATTTTCTTGTTAGATACTTTACCAGGTCTATTTCAGTATTTTGTAATTCTGGTGGTCAAGAAATTCTCACTTGGGCTGGGAATATTGTTCAGTGGTAGAGTGCCCAGCAGGCATGAGGTCCTGGGATCAATTCTCAGCACTGCAATTAAACAAACGAACAAAAAAAAATTCTCATTTATTTTCAACCACACTTCCCTCAATATAGTTTTACTTTGAAAAGCAATATTTGAAAGTAGAAACAAAGTAAGTACACATAATTAATCAAGTTCAGTTTTGTATGTGGAAGGGGGACGGGATATATGAGGATATTAAAAAGAAAGTTTGAGCTGAACGTCGTGGTGCACACCTGTAATTCCAGAACTTAGGAGGCTGAACAGGAGAATTGCAGGTTTGATGATAATGTACTGAGACTCTCAGCAACTTAGACCCTGTTTCAAAATGAAAAATAAAAAGGGCTGGGAGGGTAGCTCAGATGTAAAATGCACCTGGATTCAACCCCAGTACCTACAAAAGGAAGAAAGAAAGAGAGAGAGAGAGAGAGAGAGAGAGGGAGGGAGGGAGGGAGGGAGGGAGGAAGGAAGGAAGGAAGGAAGGAAGGAAGGAAGGAAGGAAGGAAGGAAGGAAAAGAAAGAAAGAAAGAAAAAAAGAAAGAAAGAAAGAAAGAAAGAAAGAAAGAAAGAAAGAAAGAAAGAAAAAGAAGGAAAGAGAGAGAAAGAGAGAAAGCTAGCTAGCTAGCTTCAGGACAGTTTGCACAGATATGCAGCAAAACACTGTGCAGAGGTCCTTGCCAAATTAGGCGAGAGAGGACTGATACCTAGCCCACCTTCACTTGCCAAGCTATGTGCACTTGTACAGGATTGCCTCAACTTTGGGGGAGGGAGAACTTTTTGTTCTGTTTGTTTTTATTTTCTGGTCACAGAGCAACCATCTTCTAGCCAAACCAAGATTAGGTCTGCCTAGAAGAGGGGTTTTTAAGTCTCATCTTTTGGAATCTTCACTTAGCAAAGTGTTGGTAGCAGAGACCCTGGCTTGACATGTATCTTTTTTTGTATTTAGAAAAGAAAGGGCTGAATAAAATGAAAACAGAAATAAAAGTGTTTGAAATGATTCAACAAATCCATTTGATGCATGATTTAGTCTGAATCAGTTATTACACAAATGCTAAGCATATACAATGAAATTAAAAACAAAGTGAAAAACAAGAAGTAGATTTTATAATCTCTTTTCCAAAAATTCACCAAGTACTTTGAATATTATTTATAAGTAATTTGTAATTTTAATTCCAAGAAAGAGAAAAAAGAGGAGGAAAGAAGGAAGGGAGGGAGGGAGGGAGGGAGGGAGGAAGAAAGGAAGGAAGGAAGGAAGGAAGGAAGGAAGGAAGGAAGGAAGGATAGAGAAAAGGAAGGAGGCAAGGAACGCAATTTGACAACATCTCCACTCAAGAAATAGAATTTTATACTTAGTATGGGCTGTAGCGATCACTAAAGACAGCATTTCCATTTTGAATGGGAGAAAAATCAGATGAGGGGGAAATATCAAAACAGTTATTATGAGCTTTTGAGTCTGGTAAATAGAAAATAACCGCAGCTAAAATGTTTGTCAGATTTGAAAATTCCATTCCATTGCTCTTCTCTGTGTGCCTTCGTATTGATTGTCATACCTATTAATCACTTGCAAATTTAAAACCTCAAAAGGTTAATACTTTCTCATCATTTTACAAAAGAGGACATAGGTGCACAAATAGTTTGTGAGCTTAAAATCACACAGCTTGACCAAAGAGGATTGGTCCAAAAGAGATTGACTAAAGAGGGATTCAAGGTAGACAATTTGATGCTAAAGCTTGTGAACTTGACCTTCACACCTTGCTGATTTCTTTAAAACATGATTAAAAAATTAGGACATTAACACATAAAATAAAGAATCATTCAAAATGATAAGACCGATGTTTATGATATCTGTACAGGGGTGTTAAGAAAACAGGGTTTCATGAGTGAAAGTAAACTGGAAAGGCATTCTGCAAGTGACTTAAGTTGAACCTTGAAAAATGGAAATGTTATGAATTAGATAAAGATATGTATTGGTAAAGGAATGGTCATTCTGAGCAAGGAAATAACCTCTTCTGAAAATCAGAAATTATCTAGCTTTATTTAATACAAAATGCGGTCATATTGCAGGGGTTTTTAAATTTCCATTAGAGAATTTTTTGTGTGACAGATGAAATGAAATGCAAATGGTTAGCAAAGAGAAGACATATAAAGAGTCATGGCCTTGGCCCAACAACATTCTTCTATTTGGATTTGGTGGAAATATAAATATAGAGAGAAGATAGAACAAAAATGTTTCAGTTGTTCAGAATAAACAACTTTTAGAGAGGCATTTTATAAATTTCTTATCTGGGATTGTGCTTCTTAGAATGATATTCTCACTATATTTTTCAACTTTAGTAGCAATGAACTAAAAAGTGATGTTTAAAAAATGATGACATCATCCAAATCTGTCACTGTGAATTAGTGAGAACCAGTCGCCAAATCAGACAACATTGCACATAAACAAGGAAAAATTAATTTGAGTCAAATGGTCTTTTGAAAATGAAACAAAATCAGATAGTGGAAGTTTCAATTTGATTGAGTATAGTGAAAGTCATAGCAATCAGGCATTTCAGGGTGGTTGGTATCATTCTCCACTCTGATATGTGTATGCTTCAACCAGTTTTAAATTCAATTTTCTTTTGATTATTTTTTAGAAGTCCACAAAATACATATTTGGTAAATAATATTGAGTACAATGTTTTTGAAACCAGATAAGAGTCATTTTCATGGAAAGAGTAAAAAATCAAATGTTATTATGTTCTCAAAAGTATGACAATTTATACAGTAGTATAGCCAAACATACATGTCAAAAAGTGTTAAAATATGCAAATACTTTAGTGTTTATGTCAATGTTTATATGAATCAAAAATATTTTTGGCATAATATTCTCTGACTAACATTACAAATAATGAACAAAGGGATTGACTCAGTAATTCCTACTTCATTTTGAAGTATAAGTTAACTTTTGAACACAAATAACATATTAGTAATTTAAAGTCTGCTTATTTGGAAATGTTATTTTTACTTATTGATAATAACTGCTAATGTCTTTTACTGTCATTAACACATTTTAGAAAGTAGAAACAATAGTTTTAGAATATAGAAATGCTTAATACAAAGGCAAATGATTCAAAAGCATTAGCTAGGCATAGAGCCTGCTATCAGGTTAATTACAGCTGCATGTGTCTTTATTATTTTTATGAAGAATCATCTTAAAGTATTATTTAAAATATAATATTATTTAACATGCTTCAATAAATATAAAAACAATTTTTAAAATTGCAAAAAATTATACTTTTTTACTTTAATGGTAAAATGGATAAAATAACATAATTATCATGTGTCCTACTTTCAGGATAGAAAAAATAATTATGGTGGGTTTTATCTTTCTCAAAAGTTTTATAGGAAGTTATTCAATGAAGCAATTTAAAATATGTGTTTTGAATGCACTCAGTCACTCTAATCACTCTTAACTTTGCCATCTCTAATGAGATATTATGGAAGGTCTGAATCACACATAGAGAAGGTTCCAGAGAAGTAATTCCAAGACTTCATCATGCATCAGAATTACCTGGAGGGCTTGTTGAAACAGAGCTGCACCTCCAAAGTCCCTGATTCAGTTGATCTGGAAGGAGTTCCATAAGTTGCATTCTTAACAAATTCCCAATTGATGATAATACTACTCATAAAAATTAAAAAAATGTTTATAATGCTTTTTCTCCATTTTTCCTTTCTTCAATCAGATGAGTCATATTATGAACCAGTTATGTGACAAGAGATCACCACTAGTGTAATGGAGAGAAGTCCTAGACAGAAAGACTTGAATAAAATCTGATTGGTTACATACTACATTCATGGCTTTGGGTATGTTCCTGTCTTTGATTTGTAGTTTCTACTGTGTAAAATAAAAATTGTAATTCTCAAAATGCAGATGTGCATATGACTGTTAAATTAAATGAATATTTTACTTGAAAATTCTATAACCCACACCAATGGATGATACGAAACTATTTGCATGGAGCTCAGAGTTTCTTACAGAAACAAGGTTATAAATGTTGGTGAAGTACTCAGTTTTGTCCACAAAACTCTGAGCAACACTGAGCACTTTTTAAAGTCATTGAATATATTTAAATATCCATACTTCTTTCCCCACATTCAACAATTTTTCTCTATGTTTCTTTCTAGAGAGTTTTTGTGTCTGTTAAGCTCCCACAGAACCCATCATAATTTCCCAGACTAATTTTCAAAAATGTTTTTTTCAATTGAACACATATGCATCTTTTGAAATACACAACTGAGTATGTTGGACATTTGTTTTTAATTTATTTTAAATTCACTATTAGAAAGGGGAAAAATTGTTATTAGGTTAGGAGGAAGTACATTGCAATTCCTTTGAGTGCTTGTAAGGTCTCATGTGTGCTATAAAAGACTCCAGAGGTTGATGCCAATATTACCTTATTGTGTCTAACTTCACTACAAAACTTCCGTCTTTTGGTATGTATGGTGAGTTACCAGTGCTATTCTGCTCCTTTCAGACACGATCAGATGCTGACTGGGAATGCAAATTGGCCATACTCACATTACTTTCACTCTCAATGCTCAATAATTTCTTCAATACTCAGTTTTCTTTTCAAATGATTTCTTAGATTTTTTTTTTTGTGGTACTGGGGATTGAACCCAGGGACATTCTACCTCCAGGCTACACCCCTAGCCCTTTCTTTCTTTTCTTTTTGGATTTTTTTTTATTTTATTGATGCATTATAATCATACATGTTGATGAGATTCAGGGTGGTAGAGGCATACATGCACACATCACTCATTTAGCCCTCCCCCAGTTCCCACCCCATTCCCTCCCCTTTCCCTCCTTCTCATGCTCAGCATAGTGATTGACTTTGATACGTTTGTGTATGTACATCATGTCCATTAGGGTGTTTTCCTGTTCCCCCTCCCATCTCCCTTAGTTAGGTCATCTTCTTCACTCATCTAAGGTTTCTCCTGTTTTGTCTGGAGTCCTTTTGAAACAGGGTCTTGCTAGATTGCTGAAAGTCTCACTACATTGCTGAGATTGTTCTTAAACTTTTGGTTCTCCTGTCTCAGCTTTCCAAGTATTGGAATTACTGTGGTGCATCACCACACCTGTCTTGGATTCTTCTTTATAATTCTACTTTCTTAGACTTAAGATCTATTTTTTCTTACTTTGATTTTATTATTGATGACTAATGTTGCTCCTCAAGCTGGAGAGAATAGCCAAATGCTACTAACATGGCTACATCTTGATCAAACTCTTCAGTCTTTGGGGTCTATGCCTCGCTAGAATTAAAGTTTAAGATAGTACCAAGAGCAGTGTTCTGGGTGCAATAGTGAAGATGGTCTGGCCCTGTTATAGTTAGATATAAGATGTCCCCTAAAGAGCCCACTTAATGTTTGAAGCTGATGCAATTGAGTTATGAGGGTTGTAATCCCAAAAGTGGATAAATCCACTGTAATGGATTTACCTGGGTGGCTGGAGGTGGGTCCCTGGGGTTGTGGTTTTGGGGATTATATAAAGGGTTCCTCCTCTCTCTCTCTCTCTCTCTCTCTCTCTCTCTTGCTTCTGGCCTCTGTGATGTAAAGAGCAGAGCCCATATGCTCTCCCTCTGCTTCCAGCTGCTATGCCCTGAGATCCATGGTCCCTGGTCCCACATGGACTGAGCCCCAAATGGTATGAAAATAAATCTTCTTTCCTCTAAGCTGTGTGATCAGATATTTAGAGTATGGCTGCAAGAATGCTGAGGGATACAGTCCCTCTAGACACTTATCACAGATCGGGCAGGGGTCTTCTGATTCATGTTATCTCCATAAATTTCTAAGCCCTAGCTATCTTACAAGACAGGGAAAAAAGTAGAGCCTGAAGAGGAAACAAATAAATGAATCAATCAATAAATGAATAAATAGCTGTGGTTGTGATAGAAGTGTTAGGGAGAGAACATTTGGTTATCACAGTAGGAGGAAAGAATTCCTAAATTTGTGAGCCATTAATATATGAGATATGGTAAAGGTGAGACACTATGGTCAAATTTTCTACACACTACGAATCGATGTGTGGGTTTGATACAATAGAGTGAACACAGAAAAGAGGTTTTTGCCCAAAATATTCAGCTCTTTTATCTGTTGACACATGAGATAGCTGACCACAAGGAGAAGCCTCAACTGGACCGGCTTTAGAACTGAATAAATCCAATTTGGAGCTGTATTGTTCTCATCTCCTCAGGGATTGGGGAGCCTGTGGTATGTGAGGAGGTTTCCAACCCATGTAATGAACATGTAAGGGACTTGCCATCACACTACATTCCCGTGAGAAGACTGTAACACATATAATGGACCCAAAATGTACTCAGCTTGTACAGGAACAAGATGGACCAAAAGGATGTTCAGCTGACCAACTGATTCATGTGAATTTCACAAGGATTCACCGGCCAGGGTTCTGGAGATGGATCTCATCAAATGCAGAGACCCTGTGAAGTTTCAGAAGCTCCAACCTGTTCCAAAGTTGCTTTATTTATATTCCCGTCTTTAGTTTATAATCCACAGTAAGTACGTCTTTCCAATTTAACAGAAGACATTTCTATATAAGACACTCAACCCAACAGGGCACATCTACAAAGAACAGACTTAATTTAGTTTTACTTCTCTAGATGAATACCCTGGGTGTTGATTAAACGTTCTGCACGCCCTTTGTGTGACTACTCTACACCCATACACCCTCAAGAGGGAAATGTTTCTATTCAAACATTTTTAATATGATATTCTCTACTTAAGGCTATACTACAAATATGCATCATATATTTACTTATTTGCTTAAAATTATTGTTTCATTTCAATATATAAATTATACATAATTTAAATACCCTTAAATAATGACTATTTAGATTATGTTTCTGTTATTATTATTATATAACTTGTGAATGATATCATAAATATTTTATATCAGTCTTATGATTTCCTTATAATGTATTAATGTTATAATTGTATTTGATATAGATTTCCAAATATTTTCTTCCAGGAGATTGCATCAATGGGTATATCCCCATTGAGGTGAAGATGTTTTCTGCCCTGAATTTTGACAAACACTAAATGCTGATTATTTTGAATTGCTTTATTGATACAAAAAATAATATCTCATTTGGTTTTCACCTTTATTTACTCTTTTTTTTTTTTTGCGGTACCGGGGATTGAACGCAGGGGCGTTCTACCTCCGCGCTACGCCCCCAGCCCTATTTTTTATACTTTATTTTGAAACCGGGTCTCCCAAAGTTGCGGAGGGCCTCACTAAGGAGAGAGAGAGAGAGAGACAGAGAGAGAGAGAGAGAGAGAGAGAGCTGAGGCTGGCCGCGAACCCGGATCCTCCGGTCTCCGCCTCCCAAAGTACTGGGATTACAAGCGTGCACCACCACGCCCGGCCTTATTTACTCTTAAGTAATGTTAAATATAATTATTATATTTATTGTCTTCTATATGTCCCTCAATAATTGCAATTGCATATATATAGCAAGTATGTTCCTATGTTTTCTTTATTTTAGTGTTCATATTTTGCTATTTTTAACCTATTACTTTTTATCTTCATAGTTACCCTATATACTTTAAAATGTTCTTTGTTCTCTAAGAAAATAACAAGGTTCTATATACTTGCTATATACTTATTTTTTATTTTTTTTAATGTTTAAACTCTTTGAGCCAACTGCAGTTTATTTTGGATTTGAGTTAGTTCTACTAAGTTTAATGCCTTTTTCTTCCCAAGAGGAAACTTTTTCCTTTGTAGTGAAACTCTCCACTCACCGTTTCACCACATGTTACATGTGTCAAAGTTCCTTTTCTTGCTCTCAAAAAAGCCCATCTCCCACATTTTTCATCTTTTGATTAGCCCTCTTCATCATTTTGCATTTGAATCACATGCTTTTCAACTTTGTCCACCATTTGGGATTCATAACCCAGTTGTTGACCAAAACTTCTATAAGCAACTCACATTATTTATGTTGGCCAATATATGACATTTTGGTTTGCAGTATGGGGAAATTCATGTGTGTATTCCAAAAAGCTTTTATTACATTGTATTTGACCTTTCACTTCTATAGTAACCACTCACAACTACTTTAAGCAACTCAACCTGTTCCAATTGACTACAAAAAAGCTTATTTTTTAGCCATTTTTCTCCCTTTTGTCCCCAACCTGACAACAAACTGCAAGTTAATTGTCATATTAAGTAAGGTGTGAAATTATATAAGCTCTCCTCAAATTTAGAACACTCTATGTTCTCTCTCTTGTTCTTTTTTTTAAATTATTATTTTATTTCATTTTTGTGGTACTTGGAATTTAACCCAGAAGCATTTTGCCTCTGAGCTATACCCCCAGCCCTATTTTACTTATTATTTTTAAAACAGGGTCTTATTAAGTTACCACACATTGACCTTGAACCTGCAGTCCTCCTACCTCAGCCTCTTAAGTACTGGGATTAGAGGTGGGTGCCCCCATGCCTGGCTTTCTCTTGCTGTCTGGCTCTCTCTTGCTCTTTTCTTAATAATAACCCTTTACCAAAGACTCCCTCAAATTGATTCCAAAGAGCAAACAGCCCAACTCTCCTGATCACCCTTTCATTTTAATGGCACGTATTAACTGAAAAGAGAAAGAAAATAAAAATATTTCACATATAGTACTCCCAATGGAATTATCATCCTGCTAACAGTAAATAATAAATATAAAGCAGAATGAATTTAGATACTGGTTAATTCACTTATTAGCTGTTCCTTTTTGAAATTCTCTTTTCCTCTGAGAGTCACCATTAATTCTGTTCTATTTCTTACAGTTTCCATCCCTTGCTGCCATTGGTGTGCATTTGCATATGCAAATTTTATATACTTTTTTAATGATACCGGGGATTAAAACGGGGGCGGGAGGGTTCTTACCATAGAACTATACTTCCAGTCCTTTTAATTTTTTTTATTTTATTTTTATTTTTTATTTATTTATTTATTTTTTTTTTTGCGGTACCGGGGATTGAACCCAGGGGCGTTCTACCTCCGCGCTACATCCCCGGCCCTGTTTTTTATACTTTATTTTGAAACCGGGTCTCACGAAGTTGCAGAGGGCCTCACAAAGTA
>PVJS01033740.1:0-21984 GCA_004027185.1 Glis glis
TAATCCCAGTACTTGGGAGGCTGAGACCGGAGGATCGCAGGTTGGCAGCCAGCCTCAGCTACTTAGTGAGGCCCTCCGCAACTTAAGTGAGACCCTGTTTCAAAATAAAGAATAAAAAATGGGGCTGGGGGTGTAGCTCAGAGGTAGAATGCCCCTCAGTTCAATCCCCAGTACCGCAAAAAAAAAAAAAAAAAAAGAGAGAGAGAGAGAGAGAGAGAGAATAACATAAAAACAGAAATCAACGTGGGGAAAGCAACAGGCAAGGATCCGCAAACCCGGATCCTCCTGTCTCAGCCTCCCAAGTACTGGGATTACAAGCGTGCACCACCATGCCTGGCTGTGTATCACTTTTATAACAACAATCTTCAAAAAAATTGGGAGATTTGGCCCTAAGAGGAAGAAAATTCTGACATATGCTACTACATAGATGTGTAAGTGAAATAATTCAGTCACAACAGGAAAACATGTACGAAGGAGCCAAGCACAGTGGCGCACACCTGCAATCCCAGTACTTTGGAGGCTGAGACAGGAGGATCCCAGGTTTAAAGCCAACCTCAGCAATTTGGTAGACCCTCAACAATTTAGCAAGACCCTGTTTTAAAATTTAAAAAAAAATTTTAAAGGTCTGGGGGTGTAGCTTGGAGGTAGAAAGCCCCTTGGTTCAATCACTACTACTAAAAATAAACAAGTAAAAGGGTTGGAGATGTAGCTTAGTGGTAGAGCATCCTGGTTTCAAACACAGTACCAAAAAAAAAAAAAAAAGAAAAAGAAAAAGAAAGAAAAGAAATACTACATGACTCCACTTACATGAGGTACTTAGAACTTAGAGTAGTGTCAGAATCAGTGATGGGAGGTAGAGTGGGGGTTGCAAGAAGCCTGGGGAGGGGAGATGGGGAGCTACTGTTTAACGGGCATAGAGTTTCAGTTTTACAAGATGAAGAACGTTACGGAGATATATGGTAGTGATGGTTGCACAACATTATAGTGCATATAATACCACTGAACTGTACACTTGCGAATGTAAGAAGATATATCTTAGGGCTGGGGTGTAGCTCAGTGGTAGAGCACTTACGTAGCATGCTTGAGGCCCTAGGTTTGTACACCAGCGATACACACACACACACACACACACACACACACACACGGTAAATTTTATGTTATGTGTATTTTACCCCAAAAATAATTGGAAAAGGAAAAGATTGGAGGTAAATCCTATGTATCCTTTAAAGCTCACCTCGAACACTAGCCTCTCCCAACTCGCTCCCCCACTGCCATCTGTACCTTCTCCTTTCTCTCTGTGCCTTCTTTGCAGTTGGTTGGGACCTAGCACATCACCCCACCGAAGGGAGGAGACTCTGTCTTGTTTATTATTACATTTCCCATGCCTAGTCGTTTTGCAATTTGTTGCTAACACCAACCACAATCATAATTGTGGTTTTGTTTTGAACGGGGTGTGGGGGTGCACGCTTGTAATCCCAGTACTTGGGAGGCTGAGACAGGAGGATCGCAGGTTTGTGGCCAGCCTCAGCTACTTAGTGAGGCCCTCTGCAACATACTGAGACCCTGTTTCAAAATAAAGAATAGCCAGGTGTGGTGGCGCGCGCTTGTAATCCCAGTACTTTGGGAGGCGGAGACCGGAGGATCCAGGTTCGCGGCCAGCCTCAGCTCTCTTTCTCTCTCTCTCTCTCTCTCCTTAGTGAGGCCCTCCGCAACTTTGTGAGACCCGATTTCAAAATAAAGTATAAAAAAAAATAGGGCCGGGGGCGTAATGCAGAAGTAGAACGCCCCTGCGTTCAATCCCCAGTACCGCAAAAAAAAAAAAGGAATAAAAAATAGGGCTGGGGGTGTAGCTCGGAGGTAGAATGCCCCTGGGCTCAATCCCCAGCACTGCAAAAAAAAAAAAAAATGTGGATTTTCTAAAGTGGACCAGAATGTCAGGGATATCAGGAAAGAAAGGCTAATCGTGATTAATTTTGGGTAATCTTGAAGAGCCCAATGCATTGCTTCAGGCTACTTAAAAGTACTTATTAAACCAAACTGAATTCAAGACCAGTTGCGAGCAGAGGGAGCAGAGGGGAACGCAGACCGGACAACCAGCTCCTTCAACTCAGACCAAAAATGCTTCTAAGAGTCATTTATGTTGCATGACAAGTAATTTGCTTTCATTTATAAAGCACCTATTATGTGCCAACTACTGAAAATGGGTTCCGGAGGGGACAAGTAGCTATGATTCATAATCTCAGGAAGTGTATATGCTGACCTCAATTTTTTTTTTTTTGTGGTACTAGGAATTGAACCCAGGGGCATTCTACCTCTGAGCTACACCCCCCAGCCCTTTTTATTTTTTTATTTTGAAACAGGGTCTCACTTAGTTGCCCAAGCTGGCCTCGAACTTGTGATCTTCCTGTCTCAGCCTCCCAAATATTGGGATTACAGGCCTGCACTACCGGGCCGGCTCAGGAAGTATATAGAATGTGCATTGGTGAAGACTTAAACAAATCATCACACATATGTAGTGGTACAGTTATAAGCTAGATAACTCCAGTGAGGAGGCAGATTGTACAGTTAGCTGCTGGGGAAACCTGCAGCAGAGGCTTAACCAGGTCTGGGAGGAGGGTCTTGAGGAGAGGGGGCAAGTGAGCCAAGACCCTAAGAGTGCGTGTAGGAGTTAGCTGGGAGAAGGGGGGCTCTGGCAGGGGGAGTGGCAAGTGCGAGGAGGAGTGTGTGGAGTTGCAAGCTTTGGTGGGAGTCCACCCAATAACATCCACTCCAGTCCCCAAACATCCTCTTCTCTCCTGTCCCTGTCATCTGGAATCCCAGGCCTGAGAGCAGTATTAGAAGCACTGCCCACACTTCCACTCAAGGCATCCATGTATTCCTGCTTAAACACATTTAAGGAGGGTAACCTGACACTATTAGCAAAGAACACTGAAGTCAAGAGTCTTGTTCTTAGTGAGACCCTGTTTTAAAATACAAAAGGAAAACAGAACTCGGGTGTGGTGGCGCATGCCCCGTAATCCCAGTAGTTGGGAGGCTGAGACAGGAGGATCACAGGTTCCAGGCCAGTCTCAGCAACTTAAGTGAGACCCTTAGCAACAGAGCAAGATCCTGTTTCAAAATAAAAAATAAAATAGGGCTGGGGGTGTAGCTCAGAGGTAGAACACCCCTGAGTTCAATCCCTAGAACCAAAAAACAATGAAGTAAAAAAAAAATGAAAGAAAGAAAGAAAACAGGGCTGGGTGTGTAGTTTAGCTTGGCTGCAATCCCCAGTAAAAACACACACACACACACACACACACACACACACACACACACGAGTCTTGTTTAAAGCGGAATACCCAGAATTCAACGTTTTGTAAATCTATTGATGAAATCAAGAAATGTATACTTAAATTGTTTTTTTCGGTACTGAGGAATGAACCCAAGGGTGCTCTCCCTATTGAGCTACATCCTCAGCCATTGTTCTTCTTCTTCTTATTACTATATATAAATTAGAGACCGTGTCTTGCTAAATTGCCCAGGCTGGCCTCGAACCTGCAGTCCTCCTGCCTCAGTCTCCTGGAATAGCTGGGATTACAGGCATGCACCACGGCATCTGGCTAAACATGTATTTTTAAGAAACAAGTGTCGAGGAGAACTTCCTTAAGCAGGAGGCAGGCTTCCTCCTGTCCTAGGCCTGGGCCCTTACAGCCTCGGGCCGGGCCGGGGCTGGCGGAGGCGCGCTCAGCGGGAGCAGGCCGCCGGAACGCGAGGCGGCGGAACCGAGCGCGCGCGGCGCGGCGGCCGGGCGGACTGTTGCTGGCGACGCACCCGCCGGCCCGGAAGGGGCGGAGCGGAGCTGGGGCCGGGCAGCCATCGCGCTTTGCTGGTCGGTGTCATAGCGGAGGGCCGGCTCGGAGCAGGGGGTTGCGTTCGCGGCGGTCGCGGGTGAGTGGCAGCGCGGGGATCGGCGGGCGGGCGGGCGGCCGCGGTGGGCGCGTGGGCCGGGCCGGCTGGAAGGGGCGCCCCTCGCCCAGGACACGCTGCGGGTCGAGGAGGGAGCGAGGTGACGGCCCGCGAGCCGCTTCCTGGCCCCGGGCCTCAGTTTCCCCCCGGGCACACGAAGGCGGCGGGGGTCGGTGACAGCTGGAGGGGCGGCGCGCCCGGTGGCTCAGCTCTCAACTAGTGTGGAGCCGCCTGACAGTGGAAGTTAACGTTTTTAACCACTATAACCCAAATCCCAGTTAAGTGGGAGAAATAGACTCTGTTGGGAAAACTGGAATGATTTCCCAAGTGTTGAAGGTTTTTTTCCCCCCCTAACAAGATAGAAATTTGTTTTAAAACAGCCGAAACTCAGCCGAGCGTGGTGGCCCAAGCTTGTCATCTCAGTACTTGGGAGGCTGAGATAGGAGGATCGCAGGTTCGAGGCCAGCCTCAGCAATTTAGCGAGACCCTCAGCAATTTAAGGAGACCTGTTTCAAAATAAAAACACAAAAGGGGTGAGGTGTGTAGCTCGGAGATAGAATGCCCCTGGGTTCAATCCCCAGTACCAAAAAACCAAACAAACAACAAGAAACAGCTAAAACTGTGACATTGTTAGCTGAAAGAACCAAATTCTTCAGGAATTTAAGGACTTTAAGATACTTGGTATATTGGGCAAAATGAGGTGAAGAAATACTTTTAACTTGAAAAATTAATCCTACTATTGTTTATTTGCATGTTCTTACATCACCCTCTGTGTTAGCAAATGTCTTACTGTGAAGAAGTCTTATGTTCAATGTTAAAATATCAGTTGAGAGTAAATCCCAGCCAGGTGTAGTGGCTCATTCCTGTAATGATGAATCATTACTACAGAATTCTAGTGTGTAAGACGGGCGTGGTGGCGTACTCTTGTAATCCCAGTACTTGGGAGGCTGAGATAGGAGGATTGCAGGTTCAAGGACAGCCTCAGCAAGTAGTGAGACTTATTAATCTAGTGAGACCCTGTTTCAAAATAAAAATAAAAAATAGGGCTGGGGGTGTAGCTCAGAGGTAGAATGACCCTGGTTCAATACCCAGTAACACACACAAAAATTCTAGTGTGTAAGTTTGGAAGGATGTAGCAGTGATTTTCAGGTTTTTTTTTTTTTTTGTGGTACTGGGGATTGAACCCAGGGACATTGTATCTCTGAGCTATACCCCCAGCCCTGTTTTATTCCTTATTTGACAAACTGTAAATATTCCTTTGTTCATCACCTGTAAAATCGAGATGATTCTACTACCTTTCTTAGTAGACTGCTGTGTGCATAGGTAGCACCTTACACACAGTTTATAATGAATAAATGTTGTTTTTTTCATTTGCTTCAATGCAACTTACTTCCTCTCCCACATAACCCCGGTACAGGGGATTGGACCCAGGGGGGCTTTACCACTGAGCTACCTCCCCAACCCTTTTTATTTTTTATTTTGAGACAGGGCCTCACTAAGTTGTGGAGACTGTGATCCTCCTGTCTCAGCTTCCCAAGTACTGGGATTACAGGCATGCACTACCATGCCCAGCTTTCAACAACCTTTCTTTAATATATTTTTTTCCTCTTCTCATCTTGAAAGTCCTACTGTTTATATTTGTTATGATTTTTTTGTGTGTGTGTGGTACTGGTGATTGAACTCAGGGACATTCTACCTCAAGCTACACCCCCAGACCTATTTTATTTTTATTTGGAAACAGGGTCTCACTAGGTTGATGAGAGTATCACTAAGTTGCTGAGGCTGTCCTCGAACCTGCGATTCTCCTGTCTCAGTCTCCCAAATACTGGGATTACAGGTGTGCACCACCACACCTGGCTTATTTGTTATGATTTTAACCTTTCAATTGACTTGTGTATTTTTTTGTTGACTACATTTTTTTTTTTTATGTACTGGGGATTGAACCCAGGGGCATTCTACCTCCGAGCTACACCCCCAGCCCTGTTTTTTATTCTTGATTTTGAAACAGGGTCTCACTCAATTGCAGAGGGCCTCACTAAGTAGCTGAGGCTGGCCACAAACCTGCGATCCTCCTGTCTCAGCCTCCCAAGTACTGGGATTACAAATATGCACCACCACACCTGGCTTGACTACATTTTTGTTGTTGTTGTTGAACCAAGAGATTTAGTTCACTTATTATAATTGTTATACATTAAGCTAGGTGTGGTGGCACGCACTTGTGTGCCATCCTCAGCAACTTAATGAGACCCTGTCTCAAAATAAAAAATAAAAAGGACTCAAGATGTAGCTCAGTGGTAGAGTACCCCTGGGTTTCACCTTCAGTACAGACAAAAAAACCGACTTCAAAGGCTATAGAAAGAAATTAACAATTTTAGGGGAGACTATTTATAAAACAGCATTGTCTTGAAACATTCAACATCACAACATGGTCAAGCATAGCATAGTTTGCCCTTTATGTCTCTCTCTTTTTTTTTTTTTTTTTTTTTGCAAAGTACTAGGGATTGAACCCAGGCAAATGCTTTATCACTGAACTACGTACTTAACTCCCCTTTAAAGAAAAAGATTTTATTTTGAGACAGGGCCTCTCTAAATTGCTCAGGCTGGTGTCGAATTTTCAATCCTCCTGCCTCAGCCAGGCCTGCTTTATATCTCTAGTCCTATTTGAATTTGGTGGTAGAACACCCCTGGGCTCAATCCCCAGTGTCACAATAATCAAATCCAAATATTTTTTATTCCTTGAATCTGCAGATACTCATCCATTTCACTTGGGCTCTACCATGGTTTTCGTCCCAGGGTTATTCGTGAATTGAGTCTGTGATCATCGGCGGATGTCTTGTTTGCCTCTTCAGGCTGCAGTATTATGTCTCTTATTTTCTCCCAGTAGTACTTTTTGAAGTACTTGTGTTTTGTCATCTTATGTTCATAAAAAAAAAAATGCATACCTGGCAGCAGCATAGCTAACGGAAGAGCCCTCACCTGACATCCCTGAGGCCCTGCTTGGTCCCAGCTCTGGAAAGGAAGCCGGGACAGTGGTGCACACCTGCAGTCCCTGCTCTCACCCATAAGCCCAGGGATTTTGGAGGCTGGGGCAGGAGTGTCTCAAGTACAAAGCTAGCCTGAGCAATTTATGGAGACCCCGTCTCAAAATAAAAAATCAAAAGGGCTGGGGATGTAGCTCACTAATTGAGTGTCCCTGAGTTCAATTCCTAGTACTGCCCAGAAAAAGAAATTGTTCTGCTTAATTGCTGATAAAAAATGAGTTGTAAATACAAATTGTTCATGTTTTTTAAGTTTTGCTTTTCTTTTATTATTTACTTATTTATTTATTTGGTCCTGAGGATTGAACCCAGAGCCATTCTACCTCCAAGCTACACGCCCAGGCCGATTTATTTATTTATTTATTTTTGCAGTACTGGGAATTGAACTTGGAGCATTCTACCTTCGAGCTACACCCTCAGTCCTATTTTTTATTCCTTATTTTGAAACAGGGTCTCACTAAGTTGCGGAGGGCCTCACTAAGTAACAGGCTGGCCGCGAACCCGGATCCTCCTGTTTCAGTCCCCCCAAGTACTGGGATTACAGGTGTGTGCCACCACGCCCAGCTCAATTCAGTGTTTTTAGTACAGTACAGTATTGTGCAACTATCACCACTATCGAATTCCAGAACATTTTCATTACCTCAAAAAGAAACCCAGTGTGTGTTAGCAGTCGAGCCCCCCACCCCAGCATGAAAGCCTGTCAGCTACGTGCTGAGGACCTGCGTGTCCTGGAGGGACGGACGCGGTTTGAAGGAGTTGTTTGCTATCTGAGCGGCTCTGCGCCTCACACCCTCGCGCTGCTTTGCGTGTTCCTCGAGCTGGTCGTTCTTACCCTGCCAGCCCTTTCCCTCTTTGGTGTCGTGCAATAAATAAACCTGCTGACGCGCCTGTTTCCTCGTTCTTGACCTTTGCTCTTCACATGTCTGAGGAGTGTGTTCATGGCGTTGTGTAACCTGTTCTCAGGGCTCAGGTGTCTGTCTGTAGCTAGGAAACTGATTCTTAGCTGGGTATTTTTACTTCTGTTTTAAAAAATAACAACAAAAAATAGTTAATTCTGTTTATAACAACTCCTAGTTTTAAGGTTCTTAGAAATTACAACTTTAAGCCCGGCGTGGTGGCGCACGTCTGTAATCCCAGTACTTGGGAGGCTGAGACAGGAGGATCGCAGGTTCATGGCCAGACTCAGCAGTTTAGTGAGACCCTCCACAACTTAGTGAGACCCTGTTTCCAAATAAAAAATAAAATAGGGCTGGGAGTGTAGCTCAGAGGTAGAATGATCCTGGGCTCAATCCCTAGCACCACACACACACCAAAAAAAATCACAACTTTATAGAAATAGAATTATCTCTAATCTTCTGAAGTAGAGTCTCTCTGTGTTGTTAGGTTATTTCTCTTGGGACCATTCTTAAACAAAACGCCCCCTTTCCTTCAAGGTGCACACCACCCCCTCTGCGGCTCAGCTAGCAGCCGCTCTCTCCACGAGGACTTTGCCTCTGGCTTCAGTCTTGCTTGATATAGCAGTGCCCTCTGCTCTTGTAGGTGACGCCATGGCCTGCCACTGTGGACGGAGTGCCCTCACGTCTGGGGTCCTGTGCCCTTCGCCTCCACCTCAATCTGTCCAGGGCAGAGGCAGACCTTGGAGCGTGCCGCCACCAGAACTGCACTCTCTTGAACTTTGTGTGTGTGGTACTGGAAATGGAACCCCGGGCACCCTCCCACCGAGCTACACCCCTGCCCTTTTTTTTTTTTTGCGGTACCAGGGATTGAACCCAGGGGCGTTCTACCTCTGTGCTACACCCCTGGCCCTATTTTTATCCTTTATTTTGAAACAGGGTCTCACGAAGTTGCGGAGGGCCTCACTAAGTAGCTGAGGCTGGCCGTGAACCTGGATCCTCCGGTCTCAGCCTCCCAAGTACTAGGATTACAAGCGTGCGCCACCACGCCCGGCCACCCCTGCCCTTTCTATTTACTGTTTTTTCCCTTCGGTACTGGGGATGGAACCCAGGGACATTCTACCTCCAGGCTACACCCCCACCCTTATTTATTTTTTTTAATTTGGAAACAGGATCTTGGTAGGTTGTTGAGAGTCTCACTACTTGCTGAGACTGTCCTCGAACCTGCGATTCTCCTGTCTCAGCCTCCCAGTACTGGGATTACAAGCGTGCGCCACCACGCCCGGCTAGGTATAACTTTATTTTTTTTGCAGTACCAGGGATTGAACCCAGGGGCGTTCTACCTTCGAGCTACACCCCCGGCCCTATTTTTTATACTTTATTTTGAAACCGGGTCTCACGAAGTTGCGGAGGGCCTCACTAAGTAGCTGAGGCTGACCACAAACCCAGATCCTCCGGTCTCCGCCTCCCAAGTACTGGGATTACAAGCGTGCACCACCATGCCCGGCTAGGTGTAACTTAACCTAAATAAAATAGGAACTCCCAAGATGTTTACGAGTGTGTGTGTATGTGTGTGTATGTATGTGTGTGTTGTGTGTGTGTTGTGTATGTGTGTGGTGCTGCTGTGCTTCTTATTCTTGTAATACTGACACATGGAACTCACTCCTTGTAGTCTTGCTGGTCACTTGATTTTTACTTTAGAATCGAGTGTAGGAACAGTCTGCTCTGCTAAGTTAAGGGAGGGAACAAGGCGAGGGGAGCGCTTCTTGCCTGGATGCGAGAACCTCCTCAAAGCGCAGCCCCCAGCGGCTTGCTCTCCTCTCTCTCTCCCTCTTCTGTCTGTGGGATGTGGTCTCGGAGCCTCGTCCTCTAGAGTTCTGAGTCGGGAGGGCCTGTGGGCTCGGAGGCCGCTTGGTGAGAGGTGGTTAAAGGCAGCGCGCGTGTCCTCTGTCTGGAGAATGTCAGGGATGGCAGCGCGGCCCTTCACACTGCTAGCCTTGGCCCAGGTTTCGGGCCTGGGTTATTTTGTTTCTATCTAGAAAATGAACTTGACCAGAGAGTAGGTTTTTGTATATGCGATCTTTCTTCTCTTGGGCTTTTTCTCCTATTTTCCATATTACACATATTAGGTTATCAAGTACATGTCAAGTATATGCTGAGTGAAACTATATTATCTATAATTTAAAAGACTTTTTTGTGGGGTACTGGGGGTTGAACCCAGAGGCATTCTGCTTCTGAGCTAGACCCCCAGCCCTATTTTATTTTATATTTATGTAGATATTTATTTTATTATACTAGAGATTGAACCCAGGGGCATTCTCTCTCTGAGCTACTCCCGCAGCCCTGTTTTATTTTTTATTTGAAAACAGGTTCTCACTAAGCTGCTGAGAGCCTCGCTGAGTTGATGAGGCTGCCTGGAACCTGCGATCCTCCTGTCTCAGCCTCCCAAGTGCTGGGATTACAGGCGTGCACCACCACATCCAGCGTGTGTGTGTGTGTGTGTGTGTGTGTGTGTGTGTGTGTGTGTTGCTGGGGATTGAAATGGGGATTGAACCCAGGGGCATTCTACCTCTGAGCTACACCCCAGCTCTATTTTAATTTTTATTTTGAAACAGGGTCTCTCTAAGTTATTGAGGTCCTCACTAAGTTGCTGAGGCTGGCTTCAAACCTGTGATCCTCCTGTCTCAGCCTCTTAAATACTGAGATTACAGGTGTGCACCACCACGCCCAGTTCCTATTTTATTTTTTATTTTGAAACAGGGTCTCACTAAGTTGCTGAGGTTAACCTGGAACCTGCTGTCCTCCTGTCTCAGCCTCCCAAGTACTGGAGTTACAGGTGTGTGCCACTGTGCCTGGCTAAAATAAAATTTTATTTTGAGACAGGGTCTCACTAAATTGTCCAGGCAGTCCTTGAATTTGCAATCCTTCTGTCTCAGCCTCCCAAATTGCTGGGATTACAGAAGTGCGCCACCATGCCCAGCTTCAAATTTTTTCTTAAGTAACCCTAGTGATGTGTATCTTTATACATAAAGTTTTTCTATATTTAGGACAATTTATAAAAGAATTCTTGAGTCAGATGGGATCAACAAATACATTGCCAAGTTGGTTCTGAAAAGATTTGTACTAGCTGGGCATGGTGGCGCATGCCTGTAATCCCAGTACTTGGGAGGCTGAGACAGGAGGATCACAGATTTGAGGCCAGCCTCAGCAATTTAGCAGAGTTCTCAGCAACTTAGTGAGGTCCTATTTCAAAATCAAAAAGGGCTGGGGTGTAGCTCAGAGGTAGAATGCCCCTGGATTCAATCCCCAGTACCATACCACACACGAAAACCTTTGTACTGAAACAGGAGTGGTGGTGCACCCAGTAAGCCAGCAGTTTGGTGAGACTGAGGCACAGGACTGCAAATGTGCGGCCAGCCTTGGCGTTCAGTGAGACTCTTTCTGAAAACAAACAACAAATAAATAAAAAGGCTGCAGGTGTGGCTCAGTGGCAGAGAACCCTGGGGTTCAATCCCAGTACCCCATCCCCTCTCCCCTCCTCCCCACACATAAGAAAAGAAAAAGAAAAACTTATACCATTTTATACTTCCACCAACTGTGCCTCTTTTACCATATTCTTTTTTTTTTTTTTTTTTGCGGTACTGGGGATTGAACCCAGGGGCATTCTACCTCCAAGTTACACCCCCAGTCCTATTTTTTTGTTCTTTATTTTGAAACAGGGTCTCACAAAGTTGCGGAGGGCCTCACTAAGTAGCTGAGGCTGGCTGTGAACCCGGATCCTCCGGGATGACAAGTGTGCGCCACCACGCCCGGCTCTTTTACCATATTCTTTCTAGTCCTTGCTGTTGTAATTCTTTTTATTTTGCTACTTTGATGGGCAAGTAATGGTCTCTACTTGATGTTTTAATGGCACTTTGTTTTTTATGTGTCAGTATATATCAGGTTCTATCACTCTGGATAATAGTGTTTAACTCGCTCTCTTTTTTTTTGGTACTGAGGATTGAACCCAGGGGTTTTCTACCCCTGAGCTACACCCCCAGCCCTATTTTATTTTCTTATTTATTTTCACTGTGTTCCTGAGGCTGTCCTTGAACCTGGGATCCTCCTGTCTCAGCCTCCCAAGTACTAGGATTACAGGTGTGCAACACCACACCCGGCTAGTGTTTAACTCTTTGTAGTAAGGTTGTTGTAGGATTATTTACTCAGAGCTGGTGTTAGTGTTTATGTTGGTGTTTAATGTTGAATACTAAATCCAAAACTCTTTGTTTCAGACCCTCTAAGATTTGGATATGTCCTTCATATTCGATTGGATTTACAGTGGTTTCAGCAGTGTGCTACAGTTTTTAGGTAATGGCGGCCCTTCCTTCTCTATGGCTATCCCGTTTAATCCTGTTCATGTAAGAATGCTTATGTGTAGAGCAGAGCCTCTCTATAAAAGCCACTCCTTAAGAATGTGACAATCAGGTTCAATTACTCATTGCTTTTAAATCATGTCATTTGGGGCAATTTGCTTTTTCTATCTTACCCCAAGTTTCCTTATCTGTAAAATGGCAATGATTCCTACCTCTTAAGATTGTTGTTAGTAATATTCTCAATAGAAACATGTACCATTCAACAGCCAGTTTACCTACGTGTGTGTGTGTGTGTGTGTGTGTGTGTGTGTGTGTGTGTGGTGCTGGGGCTCGAACCCAGGGGGTTCTACCACTGAGCTACACATCCCCACCCTTTCCATTTTTTTTTTTGCGGTTCCGGGGATTGAACGCAGGGGCGTTCTACCTCCACGTTACACCCCCGGCCCTATTTTTTATACTTTATTTTGAAACCGGGTCTCACGAAGTTGCAGAGGGCCTCACTAGGGAGAGAGAGAGAGAGAGAGAGAGAGAGCGAGCGAGCTGAGGCTGGCCGCGAACCCAGATCCTCTGGTCTCCGCCTCCCAAAGTACTGGGATTACAAGCATGCGCCACCATGCCCGGCCAGTGTGTTATTTTTTATTATAAAAATGTGTGTTTGGGCCGGGCATGGTGGCGCACGCTTGTAATCCCAGTACTTGGGAGGCTGAGACAGGAGGGTCGCAGGTTCGAGGACAGCCTCAACAAGTAGTGAGACTCTCATCAATCTAGCGAGACCCTGTTTCAAAATAAAAATAAAATAGGGCTGTGGGTGTAGCTCAGAGGTAGAATGCCCCTGGGTTCAATCCCAGGACCACACACACACATATACACAAAAAGTAAAATTGGGCTGGGGGTGTAGCTTGAAGGTAGAATGCCTCTGGGTTCAATCCCCAGGACCACACACACACAAAAAAGTTGTTCCATAAAGTGCCTTGTACATCATAAATGAGAGTTTATAATCTGCTAAATGAATCTTGTTCACCCAGCAATTCTGAGACTTCACTGTCTTTATAGATTTCATTTTTACCTTAACTTCTCATTCTTTTATTGAAATCCTTGTTTGCCACATTTTTCAGTGAAACAATTTTTAAATTAATGTTTATGTTGGTATATAATTTTTAAAAACAATAAATGTTTGAAAAGCCAGGCGTGGTGGCACATGCCTGTAATCCTAGTATTTGAGAGGCTAAAGTAGGAGGATTGCAGGTTTGAGGCCAGCCTCAGCAATTTAGTGAGGCCCTCTGCAACTTAGTGAGACCTTGTTTCAAAATAAAATACAGCTGGGAGTATAGCTCAGAGGCAGAATGACCCCTGGGGTTCAACCTAGCACCACAAAAAAAAAAAAAAAGAAAGAAAACATTCTGATCTCCTGATTTTCAGAGATTGCCCTAAATTTAGTCTCTATGTAATCATTATTCTTGTGAACTGGGATTTCATGTAATTACAGCAGACTAGTCAGCATAGTTTCAGACTGACCAAAGTAGTACTTATTGAATTATATCTCCTATGTAAATATTTCTTCCTTCATGAACATATTCTTTTTTTCTTTTTGGTACTGGGGATTAAACCCAGGGGTGTTCTACCTGTGACCTACATCCCCAGCCCTGTTTTATTTTTTATTTGGAAACAGGGTCTCGCTAAGTTGATGAGAGACTCACTAAGTTGCTGAGGCTGTCCTTAAACCTGTGATCCTCCTGTCTCAGCTTCCCAGTGGCATGAGCCACCACGCCCAGCCCTATTTTATTTTTTATTTTGAAACAGGGTCTCACTAAGTTTCTGAGGCTGGCCTTGAATGCACGATCCTCCTGTCTCAGCCTCCCAAATATTGGGATTATAGGTGTATGCCACTACTAGCTCATGAACATATTCTTAACCACGGAAGTAAATTTTGTTTGACTATTATATATGAAAAGGATAAAAATGTCCCAAAATAGCCGGGTGTGGTGGCTTATGCTTGTAATCCTAGTACTTGGGAGGGTGAGACAGGAGGATCATAGATTTGAGGACAGTCTCAGCAAGTAATGAGACTCATCAACCTAGCAAGACCCTGTTTCCAAATAAAAATAAAATAGGACTCGGGTTGTAGCTTGGAGGTAGAATGCCACTGGGTTCAATCCCCAGTGCCACAAAAATATAAAAAAAGAAAGAATTAAAAAAAGTCCCAGCCAGGCGTGGTGGTGCATATTTGTAATCCCAGTACTTTGGGAGGCAGAGACCGGAGGATCCAGGTTCACGGCCAGCCTCAGCTCTCTCACTCTCTCTCTCTCTCTCTCTATCTCTCTCTCTCTCTCTCTACTTAGTGAGGCCCTCCGCAACTTCGTGAGACCCGGTTTCAAAAATAAGTATAAAAAAAAAATAGGGCCGGGGGCGTAGCGCGGAGGTAGAACGCCCCTGCGTTCAATCCCTGGTACCGCAAAAAAAAAAAAAAGTCCCCAAATACAATTTTTAAAAAGGCTGGGGATGTAGCTCCATGGTAGAGCACTTGCTTCGCGTGTGTGGGGCCCTGGGTTTGATCCCTCGTATTACAAAAAAAGAAAAAAAGTTCAGTGTCAAATTTATTGGTTAAATGCCAGTCGACTATAAACTGGTCCGTGGTGCTTTTTTTGTATTTATCAATTGATCAGTGCCTGGTTGATGTTTCTAAAAATCATATGCTTAGTTTTATGTTGCTTAGTTTTATGTAACCCTGGGATCAATCACTTAACCTATTTCCAAAGAAATCCAATAGTGAACTACTTAACTTTTTGACTGAAAAAACTCTTGTTTTTTTCACCAAAAATATTCATTCTCATGCATGAAAAAAATCTCTTAGTTTTCCCCTCAGTCACACTTTATAAATATGTGACATCAAGTGTGTTTTGAGTGTTTTCCTAAAAGGGAACACAGGTAGTTACCTCTAAATTGTCACGGTAGTCAACTTCTTGGCATTGTAGATATGTTTAGGCAATACAAACATTTTACTGACTGGGGCCAAGTTTAGTTTTCTAATTACTTGAAGTCCCAAATCATAAGTAGATTTAAAATAGCTCTTTTAAGACTAAAAATAAGTTTAGAAACCCAAGCTTATTTAGGTCAGATTTTGGATAATCTGTGTTGATACCACTTTGACCAATCAGAGCTCTTCCTCTGCAGGTTTATATAAGAAAACTGGTAAATTGGTATTTCTTGGATTGGACAATGCAGGAAAAACAACATTGTTACACATGCTCAAAGATGACAGACTTGGACAGCATGTCCCCACACTACATCCCAGTAAGTACCCTGTGGCGTACAGTGTGATACTTGCTCTCAGTGGTGCTGACTCATAGGCACGAGCTGAAAGTCTTCTGTTTTTTGGGGTTTTGGAATGGATAAATTATGATCAGGTTATTTGACCTGTTCCTAAAATAGTAGAGTAAATAATAAATTACCTGCCTCCCAGGGAGTGTGTTTAGATACTGAGATAATACTCATACCTTTTTTTTTTTGGCGATACTGGGGATTGAACCCATGGGCATTCTACCTCCGATACATCCCCAGCTCTATTTTTTATTCTTGATTTTGAAATAGGGTCTCACTAAGTTGCCCAGGGCCTTGCTAAGTAGCTGAGGCTGTCCTTGAACCTGCGATCCTCCTGTCTCAGCCTCCCAAGTACTGGGATTACAAGTGTGTGCCACCATGCCCAGCTCAGGTTATAGTTTTATGTATTGCTGTTAACTTAATATAAAAGTTATTTTTCTGTTCCTGACAATGTAAGTGATATCTGATAAAACACCCTAGAGGCTGGGGACATAGCTCGGAGGTACAGTGCTTTCTTAGCATGCACTAGGCCCTGGGTTCAGTCCCAAGCACCACCATGTAAATAAGTAAATAAGCCGGGTGTGGTGGTACACGCTTGTAATCCCAGTACTTGGGAGGCTGAGACAGGATCGCAGGTTCGAGGACAACCTCAGCAAGTAGTGAGACATTCATCAACCTAATGAGACCCTGTTTTAAAATAAAAATAAAAAATAGGGCTGGGGGTGTAGCTAAGAGGTAGAATGCCCCTGGGTTCAATCCCCAGTACCCCCCAAAAATAAAATAAAATAAAAGCATATGTAAAGCCAGATGTTGTGGCGCATGCCTGTCATCCCAGTACTTGGGAGGCTGAAACAGGTGAATTGCAGGTTCGAGGCCAGCTGCAGCAACTTAGTAAGGCTTGCATCAACTTACCAAGTCCCTGTTTCCAAATAAAAAATAAAAATCAGGCTGGGGGTGTAGCTCAGAGGTAGCATGCCCCTGGGTTCAACCCCCAGCACCACAAAAAAAAAAAAAGCCCATGTGAAAAGGCAACACACATATCCTACGATCAGCCACTCTCCTCCTCGGTATTTATGAATACCAGGAAAAATGAAAACATGTATTTACCACAAAGCCTTGTGCAGGAATCTTCATGACAGCTGTATTTTATAATATCCCCAAACTGGAAACACCACAGATGAAAAGAATGGATAAGCAGTGGAATTCTACTCGGAAGAGGGAGGAATAATTTATATTCATATTATACTACATAGAAGAAGCTGGTAGCCGAAAGTTACCTGCTATATGATACCATTCATATGAAATTCTAGTATAGGCAAAACCGACCCGTGGAGATAGGATTTGGCAGGTGCTTGCTTCTGGGGTGTAGGTGGGGATTAACTGAGAAGGAGCAAGAGAGACTTTCTGGGGTGTTAATGGTGTTCTGTATGTTAATTAATTAAGCTGGGACTTCTTGTCTAAAGTAGAGCGTGTAGTGGAGATTGTAACCATAGAAGTGGTTTCCCAACCATATCCAAGCATTATCTTTTCTTTATGGTTAGTGACTTTGAATACAGATAATATTAAATATTTAATTCACTTGATACTCTACGTACAGACTTTCTGGGCCAGAGCAGTTACACTGAAACTCATTATAATTATGGGGACCTTCTGCTTTTGGTCATGCGGGAGGAATAACAGCCTGGAATTACCCTCCCACTGTAATCAACTAGATAACTAGACAAAAATGGATAAAACACAGCTGTTTTCAAGCCGGGCTTGGTGGCGCACGCTTGTAATCCCAGTACTTGGGAGGCTGAGACAAGAGGATCCGGGTTCGCGGCCAGCCTCAGCTACTTAGGGAGGCCCTCCGCAACTTAGTGAGATCCTGTTTCAAAATAAAGAACAAAAAGTAGGGCTGGGGGATGTAGCTCGGAGGTAGAAAGCCCCTGGGTTCAATCCCCAGTTCCGCAAAAAAAAACAAACACAGCTGTTTTCAAACGTGGGGCGTAGCTCACACGGGCCTGTAAGTCCTCAGAAAACGAAAACAAGCTCTTCTTATTCTAGCTTTATGTAGGTAATTCTCAGACCGTAGTACAAGGAGAGGAAACCAGGCATAGCCAGTGGTCCTTGGAGTTGAGGAGACGGGCCGGAATCTGGGGCCGTGGTGACTCGAGTTGCCTGTGCAGTGCTGGGGAGGAGGGAGCTGGCGGGAAACGACTCCAGGAGTGTGCATGGCTGGGCCCCACTCTGCGTGGCTAGGTGTAGGCCCTCAGGCCAGGCGAGGACCCTTTCCTGAGAGGGCAGTCACAGGGCAGTCAGCCAGTGGATGCCTAGAGCTCAGTGGGGCGGGGAGCTTCAAGTTCCCGCCAACCAGAACGGGAAGACCTGATGGATACCCAGGACGTTCAGTAGAGAACCCAGGGCATCCGACCTTGGTAAGGGAGCGAAATTAGCCCCACAGTGAAGGCTGCTCTAGACGTCCTAACAAAACTTAAATGAATCTACAAGTAATCTAACTGCCAGAACAAAGTCCAGAGGAATACAGTAAGATTCAGCATCTGATGTGAAAATCAGTAGACATGCAGAGGCAGAGTGCGGTCCGGGACCAGGAGGAAGACTCCGAAAGCAGCCCGGCGTGACGGGCGAAGGAGTGAGGACGTTGGCTGTCGTTCGTGCCGAGGACTCGGGAGGACCGGGGGGGGGGGCAGGACCAGGTGGAGCGCGCGAAAACCAACAGAAAACGAGTGCCAGCACTGCACGAGGAGAGGTCAGCGGACGTAAGTCAACGCCATGGAGCAGACGGAGCGCAGAGAAAATGGCGGGAAGGAAAATGAGCACCCCAGAGGCGAAGTCTAGGAAACTTGTAACGGAAGTCCCTGGCGGGGCAGAAGGGAGCAGGAAAAATACTTGAAGAAATCGTGTCCCCACTTATTTTGGGGCGGTAGTGCTAGGGATACAACCCAGGGTCATTCTACCTCTGAGCCACACTCCCAGCCCTATTCTATTCTTTTATTTGAAACAGAGTCTCAGAAGCCAGGTGTGGTGGCGCACGCTTGTAATCCCAGTACTTGGGAGGCTGAGACCAGAGGATCCGGGTTTGCGACCAGCCTCAGCTACTTAGTGAGGCCCTCAGCAATTTAGTGAGACCTTGTTTCAAAATAAAGAATAAAAAAATAGGGCCGGGGTGTAACTCAGAGGTAGAATGCCCCTAGGTTCAAACCCCAGTACCACAAAAAAAAAAAAAAAAGAAACAGGGTCTCAGTAAGTTGCGGAAGGCCTCACTAAGTTGCTGAGGCTGGCCTCAAACCTGTGATCCTCCTGTCTCAGCCTCCCACATCCTGGGATTATAAGCGTGCACCCCATGCCCGGCTCCCACTTTTTATTATAAGTTGTGCCATGGTGTTGTGGGTGTGGTTCAGAGGTAGAGCACCCGGAGGCCCTGAGTTCTGTCCCCAGCAGCAGCAGCAACAAAGACAACCATAAGAGAAAATTATTTCACCTGCATCATCCAAGAATAATTACATGAAAAATTATTAGATTGGAGCAGTCACTTGAATTCCTAATGAATAATTAAATAGATTCATATTTTCAGCAGGATGAATAGAGAAGGAAAAGTAACTGGGATTTGTGGTGGGTTGTGAATATCAGAGTTGACTGTTACAGTTATTTGCATTATATTGTCTGTTTGAATTATATCTAAGTACAGTCAAGTAAGATTTTACTAGTTCCTAAATGTTTGACTTGGTCTTATTTGCAAAGTAAGTCAAACATTAAGTTGTAGTGCCTGGTCTGAATGGGCTTTTGATTTTTGTGTTGTAAAAATATTTTATATCTGTATTTAGCTTCAGAAGAACTGACCATTGCTGGCATGACTTTTACAACTTTTGATCTGGGTGGACATGTCCAAGGTAAGATTCTATTACTCTTACAGTCTCTTTCTTCTTCTTCTTCTTTTTTTTTTTTTTTTTTGTGGTACTGAGGATTGAACCCAGGGGCATTCTACCTCTGAGCTATACCCCCAGCCCTATTTTTTTTATTCCTTATTTTTGAAACAGGGTCTCACTAAGTTGCGGAGGGCCTCACTAAGTAGCTGAGGCTGGCTGCAAACCCAGATCCTCCAGTCTCAGCCTCCCAAGTACTGGGATTACAGGCGTGCGCCACCACGCCCGGCTACAGTATCTTTATTCTGACTTAATAAAAATGCAGCCGTCACGTCCCAGTGCGTGAAGTCTCATTCCACCTAAGCGAGGCTGAGTGGAACTAAAGTCTGGGGATGATTACCCCAGATAAGACTTTAAAAGCAGAGGGTGATTTTCATGATACTCTTGGTCGACTGAAGTTGCTTATGGTCCTAAAGTGTATGAGTAAAATTCAGCTTCCATTCTTTCTCTCCATGGGTTTACCTGTCGCCCATTGTCACAGTCATGGACATGTTCCTGTTCTGGAAAAAATCTTCCGTAGCTAACTCATCACTTACAGTATCCAGGCCACGTGCGCCTGGCATCTCAGGATCTCCATCATCTCCTCCACATTCTTCTGCTCTTTTTTCCCCTGATACTGCCCTTCTCCCTCCCTCCCTCCCTCCCTTCCTTCCTTTCTCTCTTTCTTCCTCCTTCTCCTCCCTTTTCTTTCTCTTTTCTCTCCCTCCCTCCCTTCCTTCAGGCGTGCTAGGCAAGCACTCTACCACTGAGCTATATACCCAGCCTTTTTTTGGGGGGGTACTGGGGATTGAATCCAGGGGTGTTTTGCCTCTGAGCTAGATCCCTCCACCCTATTTTATTTTTTATTTTGAAGCAGGGTCTTGCTAAGTTGCTGAGACTAGCCTCAAACCTATTATCTTCCTGTCTCAGCTTCCCAAGTACTGGGATTACAGGCATGCACTACCATGCCCGGCTCATACCTAGCCTTTTAAAATTTTATTTCAAGATGGGGGTCTCACTAAGTTGCCCAGGCTGGCCTTGAACTTGCAATCCTCCTGCCTCAGCCTCTCAAATGGCCAGGATTATAGGCATGCACCACTGCACCCAGCCCCAGTTTCTTTATTCCAGCCAAATCAAACCTTAGTGACATCTCAGCTCTGTGCTTTGCTCATGCCCTCTCCGTGTGCACATGAGTAACTCCTGTAGCGCGCAGGGCATGTCCTGCTGCCGAGGCGCTCGCGGTATTCATAGCACTTAGTGCCTTGTGCACAGGTTTACAGCAAGCTCGGACAGACTGCCTTATCGTCCGTACTGAACCTTCTGGGACCCAAATCCTAATCTTTTTTGGTGCTGGAGATTGAAACCAGGGGCATTCTACCTCCGAGCTACACCCTCCACCCCAATTTTTGTTTTTTTGAAACAGGGTTTCACTAGGTTGCTGAGAGTCTCACTACTTGCTGAGGCTGTCCTTGAACCTGTGATCTTCCTGTCTGAGCCTCCCAGTACTCTTGTCCACTGTTAGACTCTTCAGTCAAGCCATTTGCTAGGTTTGACTAGCAAATAAATGCTGACGCCTGATTGTTTTTGTTAGCCCGAAGAGTATGGAAGAACTACCTTCCTGCTATCAATGGCATTGTGTTTCTGGTGGACTGTGCAGACCATGAAAGGCTGTTGGAATCGAAAGAAGAACTGGATGTAAGTTCAGCCACTGAAGCCGCGCGTAGTGAGCTCGCTGGCGACGCCTGCCGTGTGGGTGCGGCCTCTGATGCAGCTGCTGGGCTCCGCGAGGGCTTCGGGGGCGAGGGCTCCAGGGTGATCACAGCTGCTGAGGGAGGAGGAAGGGGTCGCTCTCATCTCTTTCACGTCCACGCCTTCCTGGGGATGGCTGGTCTTGAGTTCTCCAGGATTGGGCCAGAACCTGGAAATAGCTTGGCATGCCACCCTTGTCGCCTCTTGCAGACGCGAGTGGGCACACGTCTAGCCGCCTTCTCTCCTGGGTCATGTGCTTCACACCAGCTTGGGAGCAGGCAGCAGGCACGGCCGGAACTAGATCTGGGGCCTCAGAATTGACAGGTCCCTGATGTGACTGAAGCAAGCCAGGCTCTGCCAAAAGCAAGCCAGCGAGTATGTGTTGGTGGGGACAGTGCAGACAGGTTCTGTGGTCAGGGAGCTCCCGACCCTGCTCCGTGCCACACTGCACAGTGCAGGATTGCTGCGTGTAGTCTTCCAGAAGGTGGCCTGCTGCTCCCTAGCTCCCTAGCCCTGCCTGCCCGCCGCGAGCTGCTGCTCCTCGTGCTCCCCGCCCGCTGCGAGCTGCAGCTCCTCGTGCTCCCCAGCTCCCTGAGCCCGGCCTGCCTACTGCGAGCTGCTGCTTCTTGTGCTCCCCAGTTCCCTGCCCGCCGCGAGCTGCTGCTCCCCGTGCTCCCCAGCTCCCTGAGCCTGGCCCGCCTGCCGCGAGCTGCTGCTCCCCGTGCTCCCCAGCTCCCTGAGCCCGGCCTGCCCGCCACGAGCTGCTGCTTCCTGTGCTCCCCAGCTC
>PVJS01033741.1:0-11918 GCA_004027185.1 Glis glis
CTTTTTTTTTTTTTTTTTTGCGGTACCGGGGATTGAACCCAGGGGGATTCTACCTCCGCTACACCCCCGGCCCTATTTTTTTTTTATACTTTATTTTGAAACCGGGTCTCACGAAGTTGCAGAGGGCCTCACTAAATAGAGAGAGAGAGAGAGAGAGTCAGGGAGAGAGAGAGAGAGAGAGAGAGAGAGAGCGAGAGCCAGCTGAGGCTGGCCGCGAACCCGGATCCTCCAGTCTCCGCCTCCCAAAGTACTGGTATTACAAACAAGCATGCGCCACCATTCCCGGCCCGGCCTAGATTCTTGACATTACTAATTAGAGACATTTCCTCTTCCTAATGTATGTATTTAGTTCTATAAATTTCCCTCCCACCAGTTCTTTAGCCATGTGCCACAAATTTCAGTATGTAATACTTTTATTTTCATTCAGTTCAATGCTGCTGTTGTTTTGTTTTGTTTTCTGGTACTAGAGATTGAACCCAGGGGCATTCTGCCCCTGAGTTATACACCCCAATCCTTTTTATTTTTTTGTTTTGAAACAGGGTCTTGCTAGGTTGCTGAGTCTTGCTAAATTGCTGGGGCTGTTCTGGAACCTTCGTTCTTCCTGCCCCAACCTCCAAAGCACTGGGATTACTGGCGTGTGCCACCACACCCAGCTCAGTTCAATGTATTTTTAAAAATTTCCTTTGAGATTTCCTCTTTGACCTATGGATTTTTTAGAAGTCTGTTTAGTTTACAAGTATTTGAAAATTTTCCTGTTCTCTTTTTGTTTTGAATTCTAATTTGATTCCATTATAGTTGGAAGGTAGACTCTGTATGATTTCAGTTCTTTTAAACTTGTTGAGGTTTGTTTTATGATTCATGATAATGTCTGCCTTGGAATATGTTTCATGAGCACTTGAAAAGAATATTCTGGCTGGGTGTGGTGGTGCACACTCATAATCCCAGTACTTGAGAGGCTGAGACAGGAGGAGTACAGGTTCGCGGCCAGCCTCAGCTACTTAGTGAGGCCCTCTGCAATTTAGTGAGACCCTGTTTCAGAATAAAGTAGGGCTGGGGGTGTAATGTAGCTCAGAGATAGAATGCCCCTGGGTTCAATCCCCAGTACTGCAAAAAAAAAGAATATTCTGTTGTTGTTGCGTGGAATGTTATATAAATATTGATATGTCCTATTGATTGGTGGTATTATTAAGCCCTTCTATAGCCTTGCTGATTTCCTGCCCAGTTGTTCTAGCAATTGTGGAGAGAACTCACCATTCTATCAGTCTTCAAATCCTGGAATCCCTAACTATTCTTTCTTCTCTCTAGACCTTTTAGAGTCTTCTTCCATTCATTTTACTTATAATGTCCAGGGTTTTTATTTGTACTTAGAAGAATAGTGAAATCACATTTATTCCATTTTCCAAGAAGTAAAAATGGGACTTAATATTTTTATTTTTATATTTAAAAAATAAATATTTTTTTAAAAACTCCCCCCCTGTGATCATGATTCATTCAGACGATGGACCTACGTTTAGGAACCCCTGCTTCAGAACAGTAATAATGGTGACTTATTCCATTTATTTGGCTTTGTGATTAATAGAATTTTCAGATAGAATATAATCTTATCATCCGTGAAAGGAACCCTCCACAATCAAAAGTCGTCTTCAGTTAACTTATAAACAGGTCAAGACAAGTAGCTTGTGCAGGGTTAGATAGCTGAGGAACAGAGCAGAGACTTCAACTTCTCTCTCCAAGTCCAGTGCCCTGCCCATTAAGCCACAGGTACTTTTTGTGTCATAAAAGATACTATTTTCATATTTTCTTTCCTGGGTTTAGTCACAAAGGAATTCAAATCACTTATATTTTCCACTAAGAGGTTTGTTGGAGGTAGGTGTGGTGCTGCAGGCCTGTAATTGCAGTACTTGGGATTCTGAGACAGATCAAAGGTTTGAGAACAGGCTCAGCAATTTATCAAGACCCTGTCTCAAAATTTAAAAAAATAATAAAATAGGCCTGCAGGTGTAGCTCAGAGGTAGAACTCCCATGGGTTCAATTCCCGGTACTGAGGGAAAAAAAACAAAACAAATTATAGGATCACCTAAGATCAAAAATAGAATATAGAAGGGGATTTCCTCTTTCCCATTCTGTGTGTGTGTGTGTGTGTGTGTGTGTCGTGCTACAGATTAAACCCAGGGGCATTCCACCTTTGAGCTACAACTCCAGCCCCATTCTTTTTTTTGTACTGAAGATTGAACCCAGGGGTGCTCTACCTTTGAGCTACACCCCAGCCCTGTCTTATTTTTATTTTGGATCTCACTCTGCTGCTGAGTGTCTCACTAAATTGCTGAGGTTAGCCTTGAACCTGCGATTCTCCTGTCTCAGTCTCCCAAGTATTGAGATTACAGACATGTGCCACCATGCCCTGCTCCAACCCCATTATTTATTTATTTATTTATTTATTTATTTTTTGTGGTACCGGGGATTGAACGCAGGGGCGTTCTACCTCCGCGCTACGCCCCCGGCCCTATTTTTTATACTTTATTTTGAGACCGGGTCTCACGAAGTTGCGGAGGGCCTCACTAAGTAGAGAGGGAGAGAGAGAGAGAGAGACAGGGAGAGAGAGAGAGAGTGTGCGCGGGCGTGCGCGAGCTGAGGCTGGCCGCAAACCTGGATCCTCCAGTCTCTGCCTCCCAAAGTACTGGGATTACAAGCGTGTGCCACCACGCCCGGCCAACCCCATTATTTAAAGAGGTTTGTTTTTACAGTTTTTGTGGGTCCCTTGAACTTCATTCTATCCTTTGAATCATAAGTCAATGGTTAACAAACTTTTGGTAAAAGACCAGATAATATTTAGATATTTTAGGCTTTGAGGGTTGTTACAGTCTTGGATACAGATACTCAATTCTACTTTTGTATAGCAAGAGACAAAATGAATGGGAATGGGCGTATTCCAGTAATTCTTTATTTAATAAAAATAGGTTGTAGGCTGGGGTGTAGCTCAGTGGTAGAGCACTTGCCTAGCATGTGCAAAGCCTTGGTTTAATCCCCAGCAAAACACACACACACACACACACTGTACACACACACACACACACACACACAGTTGTGGGAAAAAACAAGCAAACAAAAGCAGGGTGTGGGCATGACCCAAGAATTAAGTTTGCTGACCCCTTTGGTAAACATTCAAATATCTCACTTGTAAAGGATTGAAGTCCAGAATTATTTACAGGACAAAAGCCGTCCTCTGGTACCACAGGCCCAGTCTGGCTATGTCCCTGAGTTACCTTAGAGATTCCAGCATGACTCCTTGAGCACAGGGGCTGGTGCTTAACTTCTGGGCTTCATCCACTATGACTTCTCTCCTCCATTATTGGGAAGCCAGTGTTAGAAGGAATCCATTGAAAATAGGCAAACTGTACTCATTTGGATCCCTTGAATCTATGCACACTCAAAATAAGATTTCTTCTTCCTTTTTTTTTTCTGTTGGTGCTAGGGATAGAACCCAGAGCCTTGTACATGCTAGGCAAGTGCTCTTCCACTGAACTATAATACCCAGCCCTATTCCTTTGTGAACTGATAAATTACCCAACTCCCCGCCTATCTCATTTGACATTACTACTGGTTTTAGAACTACACTGTCCAATATGGTATTATTAGACACATATGGCTATTTAAATTTATATTTAAAGATAAATAAAATTTAAAACCCAGGGGTATTCTACCTCTGAGCTACACCCACAGCCCTACTTTTTATTCTATATTTTGAAACAGTGTCTAAGTTGTGGAGGCCTCACTAAGTAGCTGAGGCTGGCCGTGAACCTGCGATCCTCCTGTCTCAGCTTCCCAAGTAGTGGGATTACAAGTGTGCGCCACCATACCCAGCTAAAATTCAGTTCTTTAGTTAATAAAGTTAATTAGTTAGTAGCCATATGTGGTTAACTCTATTGAACAGTACAAGTATACATTTCTATCATTACAAGCAGTTTACTGGACTGTTTTAGAATTTGTAAGCCATGAGTCTTGAATAGCTCTAACTTTGGAACTTTTTAAATTACTAACTTTTAGCTGAGCATGGTGGTGCATACCTGTAATCCCAGGATTTAGGAGGCTGAGACAGGACGATCTCAGGTTCATGGTCAGCCTCAGCAATTTCCAAGACCTTCAGCAACTTAGTGAGATTCTGTTTCAAAATAAAAAATAATATAGGGCTGGGGGTGGAGGTAGGAAGTAGAATGTCCCTGGGTTCAATCCCCTGCACTAAAAAAAAAAAAAATACTAACTTTTAATCTCTTTGTTCCTCTTTATTCATTTACCCAAAACCAATATTTTTATTAAAGTAAATATAATGTACTTTTTATTTTAGAGAAAACAAGGAAGTGAGATTCATGGTATTGAGAAAGAATATAAGAACTCTAGTCATACTCATTGGGAACCTTGTCCTGGGGAGTTATAAACTGCTTTATAGAATGGTGCAGAGACTTCGTGTATTGAGGCACGTGTATGTGCCAGGCACTGAGTGCTTTGTAGCTGGAGCGCAGGAAGGTCACCGGCTGGCACTGGTGTTTGAACCCAGACCTGTGTGATGGCTTCAAGACCTTTGCTTTCCTACCACACTCTGCCGCTGCATCCAGTTTACCACAGAGCGTGGGAGGGGTTTCACATGTTTTATCTTAGGAAGCTGTAATTCCCTAACCATGTTATGTTATGTTTGCTTGTTTATTTGTTTGTTTTGCTGTGCTGGGAATAAAACCTAGAGGTTATATTAATTTTATTTTATTTTATTTATTTTATTTTTTGTGGTGCTGGGGATTGAACCCAGAGGCATTCTACCTCCGAGCTACACCCCCAGCCCTATTTTTTATTCTTTATTTTGAAACAAGGTCTCACTAAGTTGTGGAGGACCTCACTAAGTTGCTGAGGCTGGCCGTAAACCTGCAATCCTCCTGTCTCAGCCTCTCAAGTACTGGGATTACAAGCATGCACCACCATGCCTGGCACCAGTCTTCCTTAAAATAAGGTATCTGTAGTATAGGCTTTTTCCCCATAACAAATATGTAGGAAGAGAGGAAAAATACCAATGATCATACTATAATTTTATAAATCTATTTTAACAGGATTTCTATTGTTTAGGAATACTGAGGTTTCTTTTATAACATTACTATTATGACATTAATATAATTTTTATATTATAAATGACCAGTTTGATGACTGATCCGAATTATAGGTTTGTCTGAAGGTTATGTTAAGAGGATAATGCCACCAATTCTGATATGTTTTGAAAATTTACAAGAACCCTTTTATCAAATTAAACCTCCAAGAATAGGTTTAACAGAGCATAGAACAAGTTGGTAACAATTAGAAATAGTCTCTCAATCTTCATTTTACACAGAAATACAACATGTCTTGCAAATATTTTCAGTTTAACAAATTATCAAGTAAAATCCTTTAAACTAGATTGTGGTATAAATTTTACTCTTTGTAGCTGCAAGGCAGAGGGAATATCATCACAATCTCTCTTCTCTCTTTCTCTTTTGGTGGTACTGAGGATCGAACCGAGGGTCATTCTACCTCCAAGCTAGACCCCCAGCTCTATTTAATTTTTATTTTGAAACAAGGTCTCATAGGTTGATGAGAGTCTCACTACTTGCTTGATGCTGTCATCGAATCTGTGATACTCCTGTCTCAGCTTCCCAAGAACTGGGATCACAGGTGTGCACCACCATGCCCAGCTACCACAATCTCTTTCTGAGACTCCATTTATTAATTATGAAGATCTGACTTTTAGTCCAGGATCTGGAATTTCATTTTTTGGCATTAGAAACACAAAGCAGATCTGCAGAACTCAATTTACTGGCAAAAGCAGAGGAAAAGATAAATAGGATTTTATTTAGTAGCAGTGCAATAATGTTAGAATGCATCTAGCATTAATCTTCCACATCTGCATTAAGCATTTCCTTTTACTCTTTGAAATGTAACTTTGTAGCCTGATTCAGTGATTCACTATAAACTATTAAAATATATTGAGATTATAATTGAGAAGACAAGCTCCTAATAGACTTGTAATGTTTTCTTCACACTTTGATGCCGAGGTACTTATCTTTGTGTGCAGAAGGCAGATGCTGAGCCCTTACTGCGACACGCTCAGGAGCAACCCACTGCAGCTGACCTGCAGACAGGACCAGAGGGCTGTCGCCGTGTGCAACCTGCAGAAGTTCCCCAAACCTGTACCACCAGAGTACCAGGTGACACGGTTTTAAGCACAATTTTAGGAATCGCCTTTCAAAAAAGTAATCTCCGTTTTGTCTTAAGAGTGTAAATTCTACTAAATTATTTAATGTATAATGTAAGAATTCCTCCATTTCTTTAATGTGCTAGTTAATAGCAATTATTTAATATCTAGCAATGCCTTATAATAATTGCAGGAAGTATTTAGAGTGTCTCTTCTTTCTCTCTCTCTCTCTCTCTTTATTTCTTTGGATTAAACCCAGGGGCATTCTACCTCTGAACTACATCCCCAGTCCTATATTATTTTTTATTTTGAAACAGGGTCTCCCTAAGTTGCTGAGGCTGGCTTGAACCTGTAATCCTCTTGTCTCAGCCTCCCAAGTACTGGGATTACAGGCATGTGCTACCACACCTGCTGTTTTGATCTATTTCTAAACTGTATTTTCTTTCTAATTACTTCCAAAGTCTTCCTCTTTAAATACCTTTAATTTAAATTAAAACTCAGAAAACATAGTTATCTGAAGAAAATATCTTTGTTACCAGGTGTGGTGGCAAACACCTGTAACCTCAGCTACTTAGGAGGCTGAGGCAGAAGGCTGACACATTTGAGGCCAACCAGGGCAACTTAGTGAGACCCTGCCTCAAAATAAAAATGTCAAAGGTTTGGGGAATAGCTCAATAGTAAAGCACTTACCTAGCATGTGCAAGGCCCTGGCTTGAGTCCCCAATAGCACAAAACAAAGAAGAAAAAATTAATTGGATTAGGAAACTTGGAAATTCTGTTTTAGAAAAGATTTGATTCGTGAGATCTAAAAGATGAAGGAAATGGTCCCACATGTCCAGTCTTAATCTCTGATTTGACCTTTAAATTTCTTGTTGCCATGGCTAGCCTAAAAGGCTCAGCTCCAGCTGGGCGTGGTGGCGCACACTTGTAATTCCAGTACTTGGGAGGCTGAGACCGGAGGATCCGGGTTCACAGCCAGCCTCAGTTACTTAGTGAGACCCTGTTTCAAAATAAAGAACAAAAAAATAGGGCTGGGGGTGTAGCTCAGAGGTAGAATTCTCCTGAGTTCAATCCCCAGTACTGCAAAAAAAAAAAAAAAGGCTCAGCTCCATCTGCCATTTATAAACAAACTGTTAATCAGAAATGATGTCTCAGAAGCTAATTAAAATGATAGCTGCTAAATTTTGAGCTTCCTACATATATTTATGACCTTTCTGAGTGCTTCAGACACTGTAAGATGGCAACTACATTTCTCAGCAGTGTTAAAACTCAGTAAGTTGGTATAAAATTTGAAATTTTTAAAACTTATACCATGTTCTTTTGGTATTCAAAGCATTATATATTTAATCTCATTTATTTTTCTCATTTTTTTCAAGATTGTCCAAACAGCATATCAGTTAAGTGTCCTAAAAACACTTGTACATTTATTGAGACAGGGTCTCACTATGTTGCTCTTGCTGACCTCAACTTCTGGGCTCAAGTGATCTCCTGCCTCAGCCTCCCCAGTAGCTGGGACTATCGGCATGCTCTATTGCACCTGGCAATTTGTATTTAAAGTGTCTTAGTTCTGTGCATTAGTTTGTTTTTTCAGCTCTTAAAACTCTTCCTTTTGCTAAGTTTAATTCCATTTCATCCTTTTAAAACATTAATAAAATGTGTCATTCTAATAAGTAAGTTAGATTAATTTACTTGGTTTATTTCTAAAACTATAACAACTTTGCCAGGTGTGGTAGCACACACTGTAATCCCAGTACTTGGGAGGCTGAGACAGGAGGATTGCAGGTTCAAGGCCAGCCTCGGCAATTTAGTGAGACCCTCAGCAATTTAATGAGACCCTGTTTCAAAATAAAAAATAAAAAGGAGCTGGGTGTGGTGGCACATGCCTGTAATCCCAGTACTTGGGAGGCTGAGACAGGAGGATCACAGGATTGAGGATAGCCTTAGCAAGTAGTAAGACTCATCAACCTAACAAGACCCTGTTTCAAAATAAAAATAAAATAGGGCTGGGGGTGTAGCTTGGAGGTAAACATGTCCCTGGGTTCAATCCTCAGTACCAAAAAAAAACCCCAAAACCAAAAAACTATAGCAACCTCAAAATACCCCTCAGGGGAGCATACTTTTTTGTGTTGCATAGTTTATGAAGAAAACTATGTTACTATCTTGTGTTACACAGCAGTAGAGAGTTGCTGTCAGTTGCCCGTGGACTTTGTTTTGATTGCTCGGAATGATTGTTATTCTCTTGTCTTCCCAATGATGTTTCTGCAGTACTTTGATGAACTCAGTGGAATTCCTGCAGAGGATTTGCCTTATTATGGTGGCTCAGTAGAAATTGCTGACTACTGCCCTTTCAGTCAGGAATTCAGCTGGCACTTAAGTGGGGAATATCAGCGGAGCTCAGATTGTAGAATACTGGAAAATCAGCCAGGTTAGTAGTGAAATGGAGTGTCACATACACAGTAAAATTATTATCAGCAATATAAAAAAAGATTAAGGGCACAGTCCCTGGAGCCAGACTGTCTGGATTTGTGTTTTAATTCTACTGCTATTCATCTGTAAGAACTTACCTAACTTCTCTTTGCCTGTTTCTTCATCTGTACAGTGGGGATAATAATACCTATCTCAGAGAATTGTTATGAGAATTAAATGAACTAATGTAGTAAATAATTAGAGCTATGCCTGACTCTCAGAAAGGATAGTTACCAATTAATTACACACAGGCATGCACACACACACACCACGTTTTAGTAATACTTTACATCTGCATGGTATTTTTCACTTGTATTTTCATTATTTATCATTTCATTTATTTATTTATTTGTTTATTTTGCAGAACTGGGGATTGAACCCAGGGGCATTCTACCTCCAAGCAACACACCCAGCCCTATTTTTTATTCTTTATTATGAAACAGGGTCTCACTAAGATGCAGAAGGCCTCACTAAGTAACTGAGGCTGGCCGCAAACCTGCAATCCTCCTGTCTCAGCCTCCCAAGAACTGGGATTACAAGTGTGCGCCACCACACCTGGCTTTCATTTTATTTTCTAAAACCCTAAATAGAGACATAAAGAAACTATTACTGTATTTCACTGGTGAGACCAGCTGTTAAGTAACACAGTTAGTTGGTGTCAGTGCAAGAACCTCCAGTGCAGGGCTCTTTTTATTAAAGCCCCTCAGGGAACCCGTGCTTTCCTCTGTTAAAGAATGTTCATTTATAGCCGGGCGTGGTGGCGCACGCTTGTAATCCCAGTACTTTGGGAGGTGGAGACCGGAGGATCCGGGTTCACGACCAGCCTCAGCTCTCTCTCTCTCTCTCTCTCTCTCTCTCTGTCCCTGTTTCTCTCTCTCTCTCTACCTAGTGAGGCCCTCCACAACTTTGTGAGACCCGGTTTCAAAATAAAGTATAAAAAAATAGGGCCGGGGGTGTAGCGCAGAGGTAGAACGCCCCTGGGTTCAATCCCTAGTACCGCAAAAAAAAAAAACAGTGTTCATTTATGTAATTTAAAAGTTACATGCAAGCTGGGCGTGGTGGCACACACTTGTAATCCCAGTACTTGGGAGGCTGAGACAGGAGGATCGCAGGTTCGTGTCCAGCCTTATTTGTGAGACCTTCCACAACCTAGTGAGACCCTGTTTCAAAATAAAGAAGCCGGGCGTGGTGGCGCACACTTGTAATCCCAGTACTTGGGAGGTGGAGACCGGAGAATCTGGGTTCGCAGCCAGACTCAGCTACTTAGTGAGGCCCTCTGCAACTTCGTGAGACCCAGTTTCAAAATTAAGTATAAAAAATAGGGTCGGGGGGGTGTAGCTCAGCGGTAGAACACCCCTGGGTTCAATTCCTGGTACCGCAAAAAAAAAAAAAAAAGAATAAAATAGGGCTGGGGGTATAGCTCGGAGGTAAAATGCCCCTGGGTTCAATCCCCAGTACTGAAAAAAAAAAATTACATGCAACTCTTCGGATCTAAAAATAATACTGTTGTCTGGTGGCCAGTAAGATATATTGCTGTATTTATTTCCTTTTAATACATATAAACGAACAAGATATTAAAGGAATAAACAGTATGGCAATTATGTATTTTATAATAATAGTTATAGCTCATACTAGCTAACTTTGTAAACAAATATTCTCACATCTGATGTGCTAAGAAAAAGCAGTAACTACTTTTTTTTTTCTGTTTTCAAAATTTTTAACCTGGTCTTTCCTCCCAACCTTATTCCCTCTTTTATTGCAGACTAGGGGTGTGTGTGTGTGTGTGTTACTGGGGTTTGAACCTAGGGGTACTCTCTCTCTGAGCTATACTCCCAGCCCCATTTTATTTATTTATTTTTTTTTTGTGGAACTGGGGATTGAATCCAGGGGCATTCTACCTCCAAGCTACACCCCCCAACCCTATTTTTTTTATATTTTATTTTGAAACAGAGTCTCACTAAGTTGCGGAGGGCCCAAGTATCTGAGGCTAGCCGGGAACCCCGATCCTCCGGTCTCAGCCTCCCAAGTACTGGGATTACAAGTGTGCGCCACCATGCCTGACTTTATTTTTATTTCGAAACAGGGTCTCACTAACTTACCATGCACTGGCCTTGAACCTGTGATCCTCCTGTCTCAGCTTTCCAAGTACTGGGATTAAGGCATGTGCCACCACACCTGGTTGATGTTTTTACCAATTTTTCTTAAACCTGACAAATTTAAGTGGATTTCTGCAGGTTTTTTTTTCTATCACTTGCCTATTTAATAAATGTCCAAAAAACTTAAAACTGCTCAGAAGTTCCATTTTAAAGCAAATGAAGTACACAGATCTGTCACTTATGAGTTTGCCAACGATACCACATTTTATTGTTTTAGAGCTGTCACCGGCAAACTTTCTATTTGTAAATGGCAAGATATAGATATTTCAGGCTTTGTAGGTCATATAGTCTCTAGTGACTACTCCTACTCTGCTTTCTACTGTGTAAAAACAGTTGTAAACAACATGTAATGAGAGCCGGGCGTGGTGGCGCACGCTTGTAATCCCAGTACTTTGGGAGGCAGAGACCGGAGGATCTGGGTTCGCGGCCAGCCTCAGCTCGCTCTCTCTCTCTCTCTCTCTCTCTCTCTCTTTCTCTCCCTGTCTCTCTCTCTCTCTCCTTAGTGAGGCCCTCCGCAACTTCATGAGACCCGGTTTCAAAATAAAGTATAAAAAATAGGGCCGGGGGCGTAGCGCGGAGGTAGAATGCCCCTGCGTTCAATCCCCGGTACCGCAAAAAAAAAAAAAAAAAAAAAAGAAATCACAACATGTAATGAATGGGGGTGTCAGGATTTGGCCTGAGGGTTACATTTTGCTGAACCCTGTTTTGCACACTGATCCACTTTGTTTTGGGGGGGTATTAGGGATTGAACCCAGGTCCACTGAGCTACATCCACACCGTGTTTTGTTGTTGTTGTTTGTTTTTTGTTGTTTTAATTTTGAGATAGGGCCTTGCCAAGTTGCCGAGGCTGGCCTCAAACTTCTGATCTTCCTGCCTCGGCCTCCCCAGCAGCTGGGATTATAGATATGTGCCACCATGCCAGCTCACTGAGGTTCTTGAAGACATTGAAACTCATAAATAAAAGAAATATAGAGTTCCATTTTATTCTGCTTTATGTTTTCTTTCTTAACTTACATAATTACAATTTTTCTTTTTTTTTTTTTGCGGTACTGGGGATTGAACCCAGGGGCTTTCTACCTCTGAGCTAC
>PVJS01033741.1:12018-22083 GCA_004027185.1 Glis glis
TTTTTTTTTTCGGTACCAGGGATTGAACCCAGGGGCGTTTTACCTCCGAGCTACACCCCCAGCCCTATTTTTTATCCTTTACTGAAACCGGGTTTCACGAAGTTGCGGAGGGCCTCACTAAGTAGGCCAGGCTGGCCGCGAACCCGGATCCTCCAGTCTCTGCCTCCCAAGTACTGGGATTACAAGCGTGCGCCACCACGCCCGGCTCAAATAGTTATTTTTATAGTATTTCAAAATGCGTTAGTTGAACTCTGCTTTTAAAAAATGAAACTTGTATAAAGAGCGCACAGCATTGCTAGGGCTTTATCCATTCCATATTTAGAGGTCATTCATTCCACCCTTTACCTCTACAGGTGTGTGTTTAGTCTGAGACTAGATCAACATGTTATGGACTTCCCAGAGGTAGCACAAGTTAAAGATACAAGAAAATTTGGCAAAAGTTGCAACACTGCAGAGCATTGTGGTGCACACCAATAATCCCAGTGTTTGGGAGGCTGAGACTGGAGGATCACAAGTTCGAGAATAGCCTCAGCTACTTAGCAAGGACCTCAGCAATCCAGCAAGACCCTGTCAAAATAAAAAGGGCTGGGGGTGTAGCTCAGAGGTAAAATGCCCTGGGTTCATTTCCCAGCACAAAAAATAAAGTTGCAACACCCCAAAAAAGCATTCATTATATAAGTCATTTGGCCTCATTTTGTCATGGATCACTTGGAGGTGACTCTTATTTAGGCCACCACTGAAGGTGATTCTTATTAATTATGCAGAGTAATGACTTTTGTACATGCATATAACATACTTTGATACTTTCCACTTCTCTCTTACTGCCTTTACCCTCCCTTCCTCCCTCCTCCAATCCTCTTCCTCCTAACAGTCTCCCTCTACTTTCAGTTATTCTTATTTGGTATCTAATTATCTAGTGATTCTTAGTGTCAGGTCCTCTATTTAACCTAGATACTTTGAGCCCCATTTTATTTATTTATCTATTTATTTATTTAATGGTGCTGGGGATTGAACCCAGGGGCATTCTACCTCTGAGTTACACCCCTAGCACTGTTTATTTTTGAAACAAGGTCTCACTACATTGATGAGAGTCTCACTACTTGCTGAGACTGTTCTTGAACCTGTGATCCTCTTGTCTCAGCCTCCCTAGTACTGGGATTACAAGCCTGCACCACCACACCCGGCTATTCCCTTGTTTTTGATACAGTAAGTTTCTCACACTGGTTTCTTTACTGAGAACCCAGTTGAATATGGAGTTCTATTTATCTTAATTTTTTTTAAATTTAAAGTGTCGCCGGGCTTGGTGGCGCACGCTTGTAATCCCAGTACTTTGGGAGGCAGAGACCGGAGGATCCGGGTTCACGGCCAGCCTCAGCGCGCGCTCTCTCTCTCTCTCTCTCTCTCTCTCTCTTTCTCTCTCTCCCCCTGTCTCTATCTCTCTTTCTCTACTTAGTGAGGCCCTCCACAACTTCGTGAGACCCGGTTTCAAAATAAAGTATAAAAAATAGGGCCGGGGGCGTAGCGCGGAGGTAGAACGCCCCTGCGTTCAATCCCGGTACTGCAAAATAAATAAATAAATAAATTTAAAGTGTCCCTTGAACCTGACGTTGTGGCACATGCCTGTAATCCCAGTACTTGGGAGGCTGAGACAGGAGGATTGCAGGTTTGAGGCCAGCCTCAGCAATCTAGTAAGACCCTGTTTCAAAACAAAAAAATAAAAAGGGCTTGGGGTGTAGCTCAGAAGTAGAATGCCTGTGGGTTCAGTCCCTGGCACCATACACAGAAAAATGTCTATTTAACAAGTTTGATTTTTAAAGCAGCTTTTAATTATAAAATTGGAATGCTTCAATTTCTTGTTCTTTGTGCTAAAAAATAAATTTTGAGGAGATTTTTCTGATTTGCTTCAGAAATATTAAAAAACTATGGTGCTGAAAAGTATGGACCTCATTCAGTTTGTCTAATTCAGAAATCAGCATTTGTCATGGAAAAGTGTGAGAGGAAGCTGAGTTACCCAGACTGGGGAAGTGGATGTTATCAGGTAAACCACACGTATATATATTTTTAAGAAATATATATTGTTGTAATAATTTAACTTAGAAAATTTGGTGACTTGTGGAGTGACATGATTGGTGGCTGTTTGACAGAGATTTAGGCTGAAGGATACTGGCATCTATAGAAATGTTACTCTTTATCACTTGGCTTCTGGGTTCTGTGAATTCAGATTGCTAAACTCAAAGAACTATGATCAGCTGGGCGTGGTGGCGCACGCTTATAATCCTATTACTTGGGAGGCTGAGACAGGAGGATCCAGGTTCGCAGCCAGCCTCAGCTACTTAGGCTCTCTGCAACTTGTTGAGACCCTGTTTCAAAATAAGGAATAAAAAATCGGGCGGGGGTGTAGCTCAGAGGTAGAATGCCCCTGGGTTCAATCCCCAGTAGTTGAAGAATTCACATATGCTAGATCTTACTGACCTGACTTTTCCCCCCATTCGAAGGTTTCTTGTTCTCTTCAAGGTCTGAAGGTTTGGGTCCAAGATACTTCCTATTTGTGTAGCCGGGCTGGGCAGGTCCTCCCTGTCAGTATTCAGATGAATGGATGGATTCACGATGGGAACCTGCTCTGCCCATCATGCTGGGACTTCTGTGAGCAGTGTCCTCCGGAAACAGATCCTCCCGCTGCTAACTCGACCCGAGCTCTTCCGCTGGGTGAGTTCTCTCTGTGGTTGGATCCAAGAGGGAAGGTAAAGAGGGGGAAGTTTTTTATAAGGTGTTGAAATTACCTTCAAAGGAGCTCTGGAACAAGTTGAGCTTCTCTCCTAATTGTAGTTCCACAGGGAAACCCTCCTTCCCCCGTTATTAGAAATCTAAGGTAGGTAAACAAAACACTTCTATTCAGTACAAGCAAGGGAGAGGAATCTTTTTCTTTATTTTTTCTTTTTTTGTGGTACTGGGGATGGAACCCAGAGACCTTCTACCTCCAGGCTACACCCCCAGTCCTATTTTATTATTTTTTTATTTGGAAACAGGGTCTCACTAAGTTGCTGAGACTGGCTTCAAACCTGCGATCCTCCTGTCTCAGCCTCCCAAGCACTGGGATTACAAGCGTGGCCACCACACCCTGCTGGAGAGGAAACTATCCATGTGAATAACCTTACTTACACAAAATAGCTCATGTGGGTCACAAAAAGGAAATGTCTCAGCCATTCATTTTGAAATTAAGAGTAAACAAAATTCTCATTAAATACAAAAAGCGGTTAAATATATTTTAGTATATTTTGTATCTTAACCAGGTAAGATGAAGGTGAGGGAATGACACTGGAGAAAATACTTGAAAAATAGATTGACATATCCACAAAGAAAAGAAAGATGCAGGGAGACAGAAATAAACACACAAAATGAGATAGAAAGACAGGCGCTGGCAAAGACAGTTCAGGATAAATTACAGGTTGAGCTGGGTATGGTGGCGCAGGTTTATAATCCCAGTATTTGGGAGGCTGACAGGAGGATCCTCAGGTTTGCGGCCAGCCTCAGCTACTTAGTGAGACCCTGTTTCAAAATAAAGAATAAAAAATAGGACTGGGGTGTAGAATAAGAAACTGGGACAATTGCAATATCTTTTAGAATATTAAACTTCTATTCCACCGGGCGTGGTGGCACAGGCTTGTATCCCAGTACTTGGGAGGCTGAAACAGGAGGATCGCAGGTTTGCAGCCAGCCTCAGCTACTTAATGAGGACCCTCTGCAACTTAGTGAGACCCTGCTTCAAAATAAAGAATAAAAAATAGGGCTGGGGGTGTAGCTCGGAGGTAGAATGGCACTGGGTTCAATCCCCAATACCGCAAAAAAATTAAAAAAAAAATTATCTTCCCTAGTCATCACTTCTAAATACTTGAGGGAGATTAGATAGTTCTGTATTACTTAAGACAGTTTCCAATAGTGAATATGAAAGGTTTATTTTTAAATTCTTCCAGCCAGGCATGGTGGGACACGCCTATAATCCCAGCACTTGAGAGAGGCTGAGACAGGAGGATCACAAGTTTGAAGCCAGCCTCAGCAACTTAGTGAGACTCTCAGCAACTTGGTGAGACCCTGTTTTCAAATAAAAAAAAAATGGGCTGAGAGTAGAATCCCCTGAGTTCAATTCCCAGCACCACACACACACACACACACACACACACACACACACACACACACAAATTTTCCCTGGTCTTTTCAGGTCAAGGATTAAAAATTATTTTTGTTTCCATTTACTGAATGTTAGTACTTGCCAAGTGCTTCATTTTATAGCACTGCTTTACTGCTTTTTTTTTGTTTTTTGTTTTTTGTTTTTTGTTTGCGGTACCGGGGTTGAACCCAGGGGCATTCTACCTCCGAGCTACACCCCCGGCCCTATTTTTTACCATTTATTTTGAAACTGGGTCTCACGAAGTTGCAGTAGCCTCACTAAGTAGCTGAGGCTGGCCACGAACCCGGATCCTCCGGTCTCCGCCTCCCAAGTACTGGGATTACAAGCGTGCGCCACCACGCCCAGCTTATAGCACTGCTTTTAGTCATTGCAAAGACTAATGAGGTAGGAATTCTTTTTTATTAATATTATTATTATTTTTAATTTTGCGGTACTGGGGATTGAACCCAGGGGCATTCTACCTCTGAGCTACACCCCCAGCCCTGTTTTTTTTGTTCTTTATTTTGAAACAGGGTCTCACTAAGTGGTACAATTTATGTGGTACAATTTGATGTTTTGATATATGCTTGGAATGATTGAGTGATATATGTGGGATGATTAAACGAGCAAATTAACATATCTATCACCTCACTCACCTATACTTTCATGTTGACTATAGTCACCCTTTTGTTCAATATATCTCAAAATTTATTCCCCCGTCTTCCTGAACTTTATACCTTTTTTCCTTTTTTTGTGTGTGGTACTGGGGATGGAACCCAGGGGCCTTCTATCTCCAGGCTACACCCCCAGACCTATATCATTCATTCATTCATTCATTCATTTAGCAGTACTGGGGATTGAACCCAGGGGCATTCTACCTCCCAGCTACACCCCCAGCCCTATTTTTTTTATTCTTTATTTTGAAACAGGGTCTCACTAAGTTGTGGAGGGCCTCACTAAGTAGCTGATCCTAGCCACGAACCTGGATCCTCCAGTCTCAGTCTCCTAAGTACTGGGATTACAAGTGTGCGCCACCATGCCCGGCTTATTCTTTTATTTTGAAACAGGGTCTCCTTAAGTTGCTGAGGGCCTCACTAAGTTGCTGAGACTGCCCTTGAACCTGCAATCCTCCTGTCTCAGCCTCCCAAGTACTGGGATTACAGGGGTGTGCCACCACGCCCGGCCTTTTATACCCTTTGATCAAATTGTAGTACCAGCAGTGGATAAATAACAGCAAGGACTCCTGCCTGTTTCCTTTGAGCCAAATCAAGCATCAGGAGATAAAGGGATGTCTGTGTTAGGAGTATCTTCAGCTAACTCCACTCTAACTGATGCTCCAGGCCAGAGGTTACCCGACAGAACATTCCGGGGAAGGAAATTCTGTAATCCACACTGTCCAGTACAATAATATAGTAGTCATTAGCCACATGTTCCCGAGTGTGTGAAATATCGATTTTATTTATTTATTTTTATTTTTGAAATAACTAAATTTTTCTTTTTTGCAGTACTCATGCATGCTAGGCAAGTGCTCTACCACTGAGCTATCACCCCAAATCCTAAAATTTTAATTTTATTAAATTGAAATAGTACAAGGCTGGGCGTGGTGGCACATGCTTGTAATCCCAGTACTTTGGGAAGCGGAGACCGGAGGATCCGGGTTTGCGGCCAGCCTCAGCTCTCTCTCTCTCTCTGTCTCTCTCTCTCTCTCTACTTAGTGAGGCCTTCTGCAACTTCATGAGACCCGGTTTCAAAATAAAGTATAAAAAAATAGGACGCCGGGTGTGGTGGCGCATGCTTGTAATCCCAGTACTTTGGGAGGTGGAGACTGGAGGATCCGGGTTCGCGGCCAGCCTCAGCTCTCTCGCTCTCTCTCTCCCTCTCTCTCTCTCTCTCTCTCTCTCTCTCTCTCTCTCCCTCTCTCCTTAGTGAGGCCCTCCGCAACTTCATGAGACCCGGTTTCAAAATAAAGTATAAAAAATAGGGCCGGGGGCGTAGCGCGGAGGTAGAACGCCCCTGCGTTCAATCCCCGGTACCGCAAAAAAAAAAAAAAAAAATAGGGCCGGGGGCATAGCGCAGAGGTAGAACACCCCTGGGTTCAATCCCCGGTACTGCAAAAAAAAAAAAAAAATTGAAATAGTACATATAACTAGAGGCTTCCATATTAGACATTGTAGCTCTAAGTCAGAGGTTCTCAAATATTAGCGTACAGGAGAATCATGCTAAAACACAGAGAATATTTGCATTTTTAACATGTTCCCAGGTGATGTTGATGTTAGTCCAGGCACCATACTTTGAGAAGCACTGTTCTCTATTAAGTGGTCTTTTTTGCAGGATTCGTATACAAATACAATTATATTTATAACAAGTACAAGTTTATTCCATTAGGAAAGAATGGACTTTCCCCATAGGCTACTTGGGGTACATGCCCTGAACCCCAGTAATAGCATTTAAAATGCTATTTCAGAGCCAGGCGTGGTGGCGCACACTTGTAATCCCCAGTACTTGGGAGGCTGAGACAGGAGGATCGCAGGTTCAAGGACAGCCTCAGCAAGTAGTGATACTCTCATCAACCTAGGGAGACTCTGTTTCAAATAAAAATTAAAAATTTGGGCTGGGGGCGTAGCTTGGAGGTAGAATGTCCCTGGGTTCAATCCCCAGTTAAAAAAAAAAAATGCTATTTCACACACTGTGGAGTACTCAGAGAGCAGACTCTGATGCCTTGATATTATCATTCTATTCATTCTGTAACTGAAGACCAGCCCCATTTTTCTTACCTTTTAAGTAAGTCAGACTTCACCTTAGTGGTTCTTTAAAAACAATCTTTAAGCTGGGTGTGGTGGTGCATGCCTGTAATCCCAATACTTGGGAGGCTGAGACAGGAGGATCACAGGTTCAAGGCCAGCCTCAGAAATTTAGTGAGGACCTGTTTCAAAATAAAAAAAGGCTGGGGGTATAACTCGGAGGTAGAATGTCCCTGGGTTCAATCTCCAGTAAAAAAAAAAAAAAAACAAACTTTATTGTTCAAAATATTTTTAAGCCCTCTCAACTTAGTGAGACCCTGTTTCAAAATAAAGAATAAAAAATAGGGCTGGGGTGTAGCTCGGAGGTAGAATGCCTCTGGGTTCAATCCCCAATACTGCAAAAAAAAAAAAAATTAAAATGAAATATTTATTTAAGTAGTTTTTACATGTTGTGATTTCTTCCAACCTTCCTGCCAGGGTCACCCACCTAGTTCCTCTAAAGCTTTAATCAAGTTTTACCTACAAGAGAACCCTTTTGTTTGTGTGTGTGTGTGTGTGTGTGTGTGTGTGTGTGTGTTTGTGTGTTACTGGGGATTGAATCCAGGGGCGTTCTACCTCCGAGCTACACCCCCGGCCCTATTTTTTATACTTTATTTTGAAACCGGGTCTCAAGAAGTTGCGGAGGGCCTCACTAAGTAGAGAGAGAGAGAGAGACAGGGGAGAGAGAGAGAGAGAGAGAGCTGAGGCTGGCCACGAACCCGGATCCTCTGGTCTCCGCCTCCCAAAGTACTGGGATTACAAGCGTGCGCCACCATGCCCGGCTTTGCCCTTTTTTATTTTGAAACAGGTTCTCTCTAGGTTGCCGAGGCTGTCCTCGAACCGCAATCCTCCTCTCTCAGCCTTACAAGTACTGGGATTACAGGCATGTGCCACGACACCTGGCTAAGAGAACCCTTTTCAAAAAACTGAATACTTAACTCACAGTTATATCAACCCACAATTCTTTTATATGGGCTTCTTTTTAATATACTTTTTTTTTTGTAATGGGGATGGAACCCAGGGGCATTCTACCTCTGAGCTACACCCCCAGCCCTATTTTATTTTTTTTTTTAAACAGGGTCTCGCTAAGTTGCAGAGGTCCTCACTGGGTTCCTGAGGCTGGCCACGAACCCGCGATCCTCCTGTCTGAGCCTCCCAAGTCCTGGAATTACAAACATGCGCCACCACGTCCGGCTTTTCATATACTTTTATTGCTGCATTGTGATTACACATCATAGTGAGGATCAAAGTGATACAAACACACATGCACACAGCACTTGGCCTGTTTCCCTCCGTGTCCCACTCTGCTCCCCCTTCCTCCCTCTCCAAACACGTTAGTGAGATTGAGAGTGGTAACTTCATATATGGGCATAGCATTATTTGAACTGTTTCCTTCATCAATTCTCCTTTTTCCCATCCCCACACCCCTTTTCTAATCCCCTCTACTATTCCACAGGTCTCTCCACATATTATTTAAAGTCCCTTATGTTTCTTATTTTCCCTCAGCTTCTGCATATGAGAGAAGCCATATAATCCTTAACTTTCTGAGACTGACTAATCTTACTTAACATAATATTCCACAGTTCCATCCATTTTCCTGCAAATGACATAATTTTGTTCTTCTATATGGCTGAATAGAATTCCATTGTGTGTATATTCCACATTTTCTTTTCTTTTTTTTTGAACCAAGGGGCATTCTATTTTGGGGGGGGGTACTGGGGATTGAACCTAGGGGCATTCTACCTCCAAGCTACACCACTGGCCCTATTTTATTTTTTTATTTTGAAACAGGGTTTCACTAAGTTTCAGAGGGCCTCACTAAGTAGCTAAGGCTGGCCGTGAACCTGTGATCCTCCTGTCTCAGCCTCCCAAATACTGGGATTACAAGTGTGCGCCACCACGCCTGGCTCCTAGGATCTTTATTGTTCAAAATGTTAAAAAGGACAGCTTATCTTAAAATGAGGTTAGGTTGGCCTCGTCTCTCCACTGCTATAAAAATGTTTCCATTATGAGAATTGTTTAGGGCAAGAGGTTAGTCATAAGAACAGCTCATAACTAAATTAAAATATACTCCTAGCGCTGGGCGTGGTGGCGCACGCTTGTAATCCCAGTACTTTGGGAGTACCAGAGGATCGGGGTTCACGGCCAGCCTCAGCTCTCTCTCTCGCTCGCTCTCGCTCGCTCTCTCTCTCTCTCTCTCTCTCCCTGTCTCTCTCTCTCTCTCTCTCTCTCTCTACCTAGTGAGGCCCTCCGCAACTTCGTGAGGCACGGTTTCAAAATAAAGTATAAAAAAAAAAATTAGGGCCGAGGGTGTAGAGTGGAGGTAGAACGCCCCTGGGTTCAATCCCCAGTACAAAAAAAAAAAAAAAAAAAATATATATATATATATATATACACATACTCCTGGTGTGGTGGCGCTCACTTATAATCCCAGTACTTGGGGGACTGAGACAGGAGGATTACAAGTTCAAAGCCAGCTTCAACAACTTAGTGAGACCCTGTTCCAAAATAAAAGATAAAATAGGGCTGGGGAGCCAGGCGTGGTGGCACACGCTTGTAATCCCAGTACTTGGGAGGCAGAGACCAGAGGATCCAGGTTCGCGGCCAGCCTCAGCTACTTAGTGAGGCCTCTGCAACTTCGTGAGACCCGGTTTCAAAATAAAGTATAAAAAATAGGGTCGGGTTCAATCCCCAGTACCGCAAAAAAAAAAAAAAAAAATAGGGCTGGGGGAGTAGCTGAGAGGTAGAATGCCCTTGGGTTCAATCCTTAGCACCAAAAAAATACACATACACACACACACACTCCTAGTGCCCCAAACCCTTGGAATTTTCTGCTGTTTTCCAAATCAAGTCATGCATGATACAGATGGATGGGTAGATAGAAATAGGGGACCAGAGCGCCGGGCGTGGTGGCGCACGCTTGTAATCCCAGTGCTTTGGGAGGCGGAGACTGGAGGATCCGGGTTCGCGGCCAGCCTCAGCTCTCTCTCTCTCTCTCTCTCTCTCTCTCTCTCTCTCCCTGTCTCTATCTCTCTTTCTCTACTTAGGCCCTCCACAACTTCGTGAGACCCGGTTTCAAAATAAAGTATAAAAAATAGGGCCGGGGGTGTAGCGCAGAGG
>PVJS01033742.1:9858-22082 GCA_004027185.1 Glis glis
TATACATTTGATAGGTGTCAGGTTAGAAGAATCATACATGCACACATTGCCCATTTAGCCCTCCCTCAAATCCCACCCCATTCCCTCCCCGTTCCCTCCCTTTAGTGCTTTGCACAGTGATTTGAGTTTTATAAGTTTGGATATATACCTCATGCGCTTTAGTGTGTTTCCCTCCACCCCCCTCCCAACTCCCTCAGTTGGGTCATCTTCTTTGTTCATCTAAAGTTTTCATCTTCTTTGTCTGGAGTCCCTTCTAAATCGCCAAACTTTGGAACCAGTCAAGGTGTCCATCAACAGATGAATGGGTTACAAAACTATGGGATATGTACACATTGGAATTTTATGCCGCCATGAAGAAGAACAAAATTACATCATTTGTAGGGAAATGGAAAGAATTAGAGAACATTATGCTAAGTGAGATTAGTCAGGCACAAAGAGTGAAAAGTCGGATGTTCCCCTTAATATGTGGAAGCTATTTTTTTATTTTGAAACAGGGTCTCACTAAGTTGCTTAGGGTCTAGTGAAGTGCTAAGACTGGTCTGGAACCTGCAATCCTCCTGTCTCAGCCTTCTAAGTACTGGGATTGCAGGTGTGCACCACCATGCCCAGCTTGTTCTTTCTATAAACCAAGATGTTTTTCAAGGGATGCAGGAGAATAAGACTATTCAAGTAGGACCTGGTTGCCGTGAGTCTAGTACAAACACAGCGAGCACGTGGTACAGAGCGAGTGGAAGGAGGAGGGGGGCCTTGGAAGTTGAAGCCTTGCTTGTTACTACTTTGACTGCAGCATCCTGGATAAGTCTTCTCGCCCAGCCCTTTCTCTATCATGTGGGAGAAATTATGCACATCTCTGGGCCCACCAGCTTTTTTGTTTTGGTACTGGAGATTGAACCCAGGGGCATTCTACCTCTGAGCCATAGCCCCAGCCCTTTTTATTTTTTTATTTTGAAACAGGGTCTTGCTAAGTTGCTGAGGGTCTCACTACATTGCTGAGACTGTCCTCAAACCTGTGATCCTTCTATCTATTACATGCCTGTAATCCCAGCCTCCCAAATCCTGGGATTACAGGCATGTACCACCATGCTAAGCTTCTATCAGCTTTTAAGATTCTAAACAACTTTTCAGGCCTGGGGGGAAAAAGACATTGACCCAAAATTCAGAAGAGAAAACTTTTAAACTAAAATTCAAACCCATTTATTTAAAGAAATGTATCATTGTGTCCAACTATTCATTTTTAAACACATATCTTTATATATCTATATACATATGTATATATACATTTATATATCTATATACATACTTGTATTGGTGCAGTGTAATTATACATCATAGTAAGATTCAAAGTGCTACGTACACGCACACATCACTTGGCGTATTTCCCTCGGTACACCAGCCCTCCTCTCCCTTCCTATCTCTCCATACATGTTAGTGAGCTTGGTAGTGAAACCTTCTTGTATGGACATAACCTTATTTGAACTCACTGTCTCCTCCCCACCTCCTTCCCCCAACCCTCTTCCACTATTTTACTATTTTCTCTCCTAGTTTGAGTGAAGTCCTTTTTGCTTTTTATTTTTTATCTTCCACATATGAGAGGAAACATACAACCCTTGACTCTCTTGGACTGGCTGATCTCACTTAGCATGCTGTTCTCTAGTTCCATCCATTTTCCTGGAAGTGACATCATTTTGTTCTTCTTTATGGCTGAGTAAAATTCCATTATGTGTAAATACCACATTTTCTTTATCCCTTCATCTGTTGATGGACACCTAGGCTGGATCCATAATTTGGAACTTTTATTTCTTTCTTGCCCAATTGCCCTGGCTAAGGCCTTAGTTTTATATCTTGGCTGCCTGAGGAACTGAATTTTTATCAGCCCTCACTGAATTACACACTTCAGCTCTTTTTTAATTTTTATTTATTTATTTATTTATTTATTTATTTATTTTTGGTCCTGGAGATTGAACTCAGGGACAGTCTACCTCCAAGTTACATCCCCAGCCCTTTTTATATTTTATTTTGAAACAGGGAATCACTAAGTTGCTGAGGGTCTTGATAAGGTGCTAAGGTTGGCCTCAAATCTGCAATCCTCCTGTCCCAGCCTCCCAAGTACTGGGATTACAAGCATGCACCACCACACCTGGTCCTTTAACCAGGCAGTTAATGCCTAATATTCAACCTGTCACCTAAATCAAGAGAAATACATTTCCCAAAGTATATTTTATTACTCTGGGAGTGTGCTTGGCCACATAAGTCTACTGTTTTCAGGTGGAGTGTTAAGACACCAAGAGAGGGGCTGTGGATGCAGCTCAGTGGTAGAGTGTTTGCCTAGTGTGTGCAGGGCCCTGGGTTGGATCCCCAACACCACAAAACAAAAACCCAACAACACACAAACCAAACAGCAGGAAAGAAAGAGACAGGGAGTAACTTTGGACATGGAATCTTTTCTATTAGGACCAACAAATACCCTCAGGACCTCTGCAGAGAGGGATCCAGAGACCGTCACAGAGAAAAAGATTGGAAATCACACAGAGACAAAACTGTAGCCAGGGCCTGGACAACCTCCTAGTACCTTCCACCATCCACGCTGCCCATGTAGAGAAACACGGAAAAGAAAAGAAAGAGCCGGGAGTGGTAGTGCACGCTTGTAACCCCAGTACTTGGGAGGCTGAGACAGGAGGATCGCAGGTTCGCAGCTAGCCTCAGCTACTTAGTGAGGCCCTCTGCAACTTAGTGATACCCTGTTTCAAAATAAAGAATAAAAAATAGGGCTGGGGGTGTAGCTCGGAAGTAGAATGCCCCTGAGTTCAACCCTGAGTACCACACACACAAAAAAAGAATAAAAAATAGGGCTGGGGTGTAGCTCGGAGGTAGAATGCCCTGGGTTCAATCCCCGGTACCGCAAAAAAAAAAAAAAAAAAAAAAAGAAAAGAAAAGAAAGAAAACCATTGCTTTTTCAGTCCACCAATCCAGTAAGCTATTTTCTGTTTAGGCTTGGAGCGAACCAATTCTGTAAGCTGCTCTGATTAATGAGGAACGCTTTAACTCTGACATGTTTTTCTGGTGCTTTCGAGTACGGTGTGCCTGTAGCACGTCTCTGAGTGGCCGGGGCAGAGAAGACATCCAAAGCCATCTTTGAGTTTGCACATATTTGTGGTGGCTGTTGGCTGTTTGGTGGAAACAGATCCTGCTCCCGATTGGGAGCGACAGTGCCACACCCATGACTTCCGAAAGAAGACGAAATAAACCTCTTGGCTCAGGGGCGAGCTGTGCAGAGCAAGCTTTGTGTGGGAGCCCACAGAGGTGGAAGAGCCATTCAAAGGTTGCCAGAGCCCCAGAATAAACTGGCCCTGAGGAGACTTATGGACACGATCCAGTTCCTAGCAAAACCCATGCCCAATCTTCCTGAGGGGCAACCATTGGGAAAACGGCTTGAAAATAGGTTGAATGACACGGGGAGCAACACGGCTAGAATGGCTTTAATGAGCCAAAAAATGTGGTTTCAAATGCCCCGGTCTCCTAGCGCCACTGCCTGCCTTTGCCAGCAGATGTAAAATCTGTCCACTGGAGCAGACTCGCAGAGACACGCAGAGAGCTTATGCAAACTCCAGCCAGCCCCCTGGGTTCACATTCAAGTCCAGAAAATGTACTCAGCACAAGGACAGATATGTCTGAGCGGAATGGGAATTGTGTGTGCGTAGTCTTGAATGCAGGGTAGGGTTGGGGGGAGATTGCCTGTAGAAGGGACTCTCGGGATCTCCTGTAGGAGGGTTCCTGGGCGGGCCTTGCTGTTGGCTCCGGGGAAGGGGGTGGGGTGGGTTGTTTACTGTACAGTCTGATTCCGACTTTTCAAGGGCTATCCAGTGCTCATCGGATTCACTGGCCTCCGGTTTCTCCTCCATCGTAAGAGTTTCTTGACTTCCATGATGTCAATACTTTTAGCTGCTACCAAATGGTAGAAAGCAAGATTGAAAAGAGAATAAAAGTCATCTTGCCACATGCAAGTAATTCCTGCAAGCTATCTGATCAGGAGGAGAGAGCAAACTGCGTGGTTAAAATAGAATCTGGGACTTGCTGGAGGGGTTTCCTTCTCTGTTCTCTGTATGCGAGATCTTGAGTCTCTGTGGGGATAGGGAATCTCTCGTGGATTTACTGAGGAGAGGTCTCCAGGCAATGATCATGAAGTGCAGGTGGAGACAGCAGGCAGCCTGGCTCACGGTGAGGTGTGTGGCTGCAGAGAGAGTCAGCAAGTCAACGGACTCTGCAGAAACCTCTGGGCTCAGACCAGGCTTGGCCTGCAGCGACTTAGGTGTGGTAGAATGTAAGCTCCATCCAGCTCCTATATCACCAAAAAACAACCAAGCACTTTCTAGTGATGATCTGAACGGGGTCACTAACAAATGCCCAGAGGGAAGAAGCAAAAATATAGACCTGTGAGGGTGTACAGTGCAGCCAGACACCAAGAAGTCCTGGCAACGGAAACGAATACATCGCTCTGCAGGAAAAGTTGAATTAACCATGGGGCAGGGGGAGTGGGGTGACCTCACATAAAGTTGGTGGCAGGCGAGTCCTGTGGCTTAAATAAAGTTCCTTTCATAAAATCTCCATTCAAGGGGCTAACTCTTTTGTATTAATACACCCAAGGCTGAGGACTGATTAATATCATTACTCGAAGCATAATCTCTTCATTAACTTCTCTCCCTTTCCTTTATTAGTGACCGTTTATATTTTTAATTATGCAATGCGTGTAGTAAAATGATTGCAATTATACTTTAAAATTGGAATTAGGGTTTTTAAATCATTCACACGGAGCTTTCCAGAGATAGTTCTTCTCTCTTCTATTCTCCTGGTCCTTTCCCTCTCACCCGAACACAATTCAAAATTAAGGAGTTTTTATCGCAATAGAAACAGAACAGGAATTATATTTTAGTCATGTCTTCAACTTTGCTTTTGTCTTTTTTTTCTGCTTAATATAAAATATTGGAAGTTGAAGGCGTTTGGTTTAAATATCCAGCATTTTTACTGTTGTGGTTCATAGCAACACCCAGCGAAGTCAAGGCTTTGGTGAGGATAACTCATTCTAAGAAACTTCCCCACCCCTTGCTTCAGGATGCTGCAGGAAAAACAAATAAAAACTCCATATCCTTAAATTTCTGTGGTCCCAGTTAACTTTGAGATTCAAAAAAAAAAAAAAAACCGGATCTTCTGTCCAGAAAAGTCCACATAAAAGGCTGGGAGTGTTGCTCAGTGGTAGAGTTTATACTTAGCATGTTCAAGGCCCTGGGTTCCATCCTCAGGAAAGATAAGAAAGCAAGCAAGCAAGAAAGAAAGAAAGAAAGGAGGAAGGGAGGGAGGGAGGGAGGAAGAGAGAGAGAGAGAAGAAAGAAAGAGAGAAAGAGCCCGGGTGTTGTGGCCCACGCCTGTAATCCCAGTACTTGGGAGGCTGAGACAGGAGGATCGCAGGTTAGAAGCCAGCCTTAGTAACTTAGTCCTCAGCAACTTAGCAAAACCATGTTTCAAAACAAAAAATTTAAAAAAAGGCTGGGGGTATAGCTTGGAGGTAGACTACCCCTGGATTCAATCCCCAACACAGAAAAAGGAAAAACGAAAAGAAAAGAAAGAACAGGGAAAGAAAGAAAAAGAAAAGCCCATACAAACATAAAAGCACAGATTCCCTAAAGACATTCCACGCTGTTTAAGAGTCCCCTGAAGCAAATGGAGAATTGCCAAAAAATTAAGAAAGGAAGACTATGGGGAACCCAAAGGAGACAGAAGTGCAAAAAGTAAAAATAAGCACTTTTTTTTTTAGAAAAATGCAAAGAGAAGATTATGGGAAACCTCCTATGACAGCACCATGTAGAAATTTATCCTGTTTTTTTTATTTATTGTTTTTTTTTTTTTGGTGCTGGGGATTGAACCCAGGGACAGTCTACCTCCAAGCTACACCCTCAGCCCTTTTTATTTTTTATTTTGAAACAGGGTCTCACTAAATTGCTGAGGCTGACCTTGAACCTGCGATCCTCCTGTCTCAGCCTCCCAAGTACTGGGATTACAGGTGTCCGCCACCACGCCCTGCTTATCGTGTTTTACGGTTAGTACCTGAGGAAGGGAGGACCTCAGAGTAAGATGGGCAGAAAAACTGCTGTGAAAGCTACGCAAAGATGCCAACAACATTTTGGAACAAGCGTGTGCAAGAGCATCTGGGAGGAGAGAGAGGATAGAGTTTGAACTCAAAAGATGCCAGCAGGAGCTGCTCGGTGAGCAAATCAGACTTGACAGGCAGGGCATCCGCTTCTGCCGTCATCTCTAAACAGAAATCTTGGATGACATGTGTAGTATGCTCCTGAGACGCCACGGTGTGTAAAAGGAAGGGCTGGCATATGTTCAAGCCACAAGGAAGAAACTATCTTGTGAGTGGTCGAGATGACTCAGGCCTCTTTATGTCCCTAAGAAAACCAGGGCGGCTCTGCCTTGCTGTGGAATGGCTTGTTTAAATAGAAGTTGATTGACTATTCATCGGGAGCGCCCACTGTATTTAGAGAAACTGGACCCTGGGGGCCACCGCAGAACTAGCCACTGGCCTGGTAGTACCATATGTTAAAGAGGTTTTGCAAAAGCATGTCTTCAATCCAGCAGTTTGAAGCTGATCAGTTTGTGCTGGGGAGTCTGTTACTTGGTGTTTCCTGAAGTAAGCAAAGGAATTGAGAGCTACCAACAGCCATGCCTCGCTCCAAGCGCTGTCTGCTACTGGAGCGGTAGAGATGATGTTCACATACATCTAGTACCCACGAGCTTTTCAATGACACTTTTCTGTACGAATGACACTTGTCTAGATTGGGAATAGAAAATGTTATGCAGAGATTATTCAAAACGTATGATCAGGTGTTTCTCCTTCAAACACATAGCAGCACTATCCAAAACAGGAAAACAGGGCTGGGCATGATGATTTATGCCTGTAATCTGGGTACTTGGGAGCCTGAGACAGAAGGATCACAAGTTTCAGGACAGCCTCAGCAACTTAGCGAGACCCTGTTTCAAAATAAAAATATTTTATAAAGGGGTTGGGGGATAGAGCTCCAAGGTAGAATGCCCCTGGATTCAATCCCCAGTACCAAAACAAACAAACAAACAAACAAACAAACAAACCCCAAAAACCCAAATAGGAAAATAGAAAACCAGAAGTATGCAAATATCAGAGACAAAATTAGAAAGACATTGTGTATTAGTTAAGGGTGATGCTAGCAGCTATAACAGATAAACCCTGAAATTTCAGAGGTATACTACAATAAGAGTTGATTTCTCCTTAGGAGCCTGAGACAGGAGGATCACAGGTTCGAGTCCAATCTCAGCAACTTAGTGAGACTCAGCAACTTAGTGAGACCCTGTTTTTATTTCTCACTCAAGTAAACTTTAACCAAGTGTTCAGGGCACTGCCTTCTATGCAGTGATTTGGGGAACCTGGCTCCTTTCTTTTGGGGTTTCCTTTAATCTTGGGATCTTAGAGTCCTTCACCTCCAGTCATTGATTAGGGGAGAAAGAAAGCACACATCATGATAGGGTGACAGGCCTAGAAATGTCATGTGTCACTCTGTCCACACTCCTTGGTCATAACTCAGTCGTATGCCCATACCTAATTACCAAGGAGGGCAGAAATGCAGTCAAGTCTGTCTCTGAAAATAGAGGAGACAGATTTTAGCCAGCACAAAAATGTCTGCCACACATAGTCAGACATCTTTGTGGCCCAAACATCCGGGGGAGATGCATGTCTCCACTGACCAAAAGCATGACAAGACCCAAAGCAATAATCAGGAAGTAGAGCCATTGGCTGCTGAGCTGCCAGAATGCAGTCACAAAGGGGGCCAAAAAGATTTGGCAACTCGAGGGTAAACGGAACTAAAAGTGCCTCACATACATTGGGAGGGTGGGGATAGGCTTGCTGCTAGAAATCAAAAAATTTGATTTTTTTTGGCTCTTGATTCAAAAAATAAAATATATGAAAAATGCTACCTGCTGGAACAGTGCATAAAACACCGCTTGTTCTAGTTTGGATCTGAAATGTCCCTCAAAAGGAACACAAGAGGAAAGCTGATATTCAATAAAGGTGCTGGGAAAAACACATTAGGCCCCACCCAGCATTAAACTAAAATAAATCCCAGATGCAATAAAAGCCTAAATGTTAACATGCAAAACTTTATATCCATTTAAAAAATGAGAACATCTTTATGTTCTCAAAGCATGTAATAACTTTTAAATATCAACAAGGTGCAAACAACAGAGGAAAAGACTAAATTCAGTTGCATTAAAACTTAAAATTTCTGGAGAGTAAGACAGTAAAAGCAAAGATCAAGACAAACTTGGAATAAGAGAAGATATTTCCAAAGAAGACAAGTAATAAATAACAAGTATTATACCAATAGCAGATTAAAAAAACTTAAAAAACCTATATCTATTATAAGAATGGAAGTTTTGTCCTTCACAATTCCTGGGTTGAAGTCTTAGTTTTCAGGAGGTGGTTAGCGCATGGCTGTGGCTTCCCTCGTGAATGGGATTAGTGTCCTTACGAAAGTGTCTGTGAAACTCCCTTGTGTCCTCCACCATTCGAAGACACTGTTGAGACCACCACCCAAGCGGGAGTGGGCCCTCACCAGACATCACATCTGCTGGCCCCTGATCTTGACTTTCCAGCCTTCAGATCTATGGAAAATATATGTCCTTTACAAGACACCCAATCTAAGTTCCTTTTTTCATAGCAGCCCAAACAGACTAAGACATTGTGAGAAAGACAAACTATCCAGTAGAAAAATAGACGAAGCAGCAATTTAGCAAGACCCTCGGCAACTTCATGAGATTCTGTTTCAAAAGGAAAATAAAAGGGGAGGGTCAGCTCTGAGGTAGAAAGCCCCTGGCTTCAATCCCCAGTACAATAAAAAAAAATAGATGAAGGCTATAAATAAGCAATTCACTGAAGGGGAAATCCAACTAACTAATAAATATGCAAAAATGAATTTCAGCCTCTCTAATAATCAGGGGAATGTAAATTAGAATAGTTGATGGACAAAAATGTTTAAATCCTCACAATTCAATGTATTGGCAAGGTTATGTTTCCTTTAGCTAATTATCAAGAGTATTTTGTAGTAAGAGTGATTTACCGCCACAGATTCCAAGTTCAGCTCGAGTTCCCTCTGGTTTTATTGGTGATGATGCTGTTGGCTGCAACTGACAGAAAACCCTCTTCCAAATGGTTTCAACAGTAAGGAAATTTAATATCTCACCCCTAGAGGTGGCTGGGAGCGTCTAGTACTGGTGATGTCAGTGGTTCAGCAACGTTAACAAGGGCCTTGGTTATTTCTATTCTCTTCTATGTGTTCCAGGTTCAGCTTCACCCTCTGAATGGATGTCAGCAGTGTTTGGGGCCATGAACTTCATAATTCATATCCATTGGGAGGAAAAAAGGAGTCTCTGTTGCTAGGGAATAAAGTTCTTTTCCCTTGGTCCACTTGCACATTTCTGTACCCTGTGACTATCTTAGACCTGGAATGGAAAATGGACTTGGGGAATGTAATGACCAGGATTAGTTTAGATGTCTGGACTTGGATCAAGTCTTAGCCACACGACCGTGGAGGAGTAGATCGGAGACCATGAAGTTAATGGAAAATGAGCACATAAGCCACTCCCAAATACTGGCGATGCATACTTACAAAACTGCAGAAATACTAATGGAAGGTAAAATTAATTTTTAAGCACAATTAAATGACGTTTTCTAGGCTTCACTAAACAAGGAGATAAACTGTTTTTGTAATTTCCAAAGGCACAACTGTGAGGAATCTCTGATGAAGGGGGAAGTCGTGTTCAGCGTGAAGCTCACGTCTCCCCTAGAAAGGTAATCCCTGGAGTGGCCAACTCTCACAGCCCCAAAGCAACACTCAGGGGTGCCTCTTTTCCTCCCAAAGGTGAACTGCAAGCTTGGTTCATTTTTATGCACCAGCCGAATTTCAGACCCTTAAATAGCCTGGAGAGGGACCATGCCCATAATCTCCAGCACCAGCGTTGTTGTTGAAATCAGGAGCACTGTGTTCCTGTTCTTGACCCCTAAATTCTGAACTTGACCCCTGTCTTGAGTGTTTGTTGCACAACTGCAGTGGCCAGTCCACCTCTATGAGCTCAGCTTCTGGAATCCCACTTCTGGCATCAAGAGGAACACCTTGACTTTTTGGAAGTATTGCTAGAAACAACTTCTGAAATGTCTCTGAATTTCATATATCAAAAACAGTGATTTCCCCCCAACCTTCAAGAGATGTTAGGCATCATTTCATTCAGGATTTTCAAATTGTCCTCCACGGAGACTTTTTTCTTTTTCTTTCATTTTTTTTGGAGGGGGGATTTCACCCAGGGACATCCTATCTCTGAGCTACCCCCAGCCCTTTTTATTTTTTATTTTTCTGTTTTGAATCAGGGTCTTGTTCAATTGCTAAGGCTGTCCTTGAACCTGTGATCCTCCTATCTCAGTCTCCCAAGTACTGGGATTACAGGCATGCACCACTGCGCCTGGCTTCATGGAGACTCTTTTAGAGCACTTTCTGGGGGAATGGAAAAGCCTAAGTGGGTAGAGTTGTAGGATTCTAAAATCTGCCTTCAACCACCTTCTAGTCCACCTTGATCTATTTCACATATGGAACTTCAGGGAAAAAAATGGCTTGAACAAAGTTTCTGTGGCTAAAATTCCTGAAAAAAAAAGTATTAGCCTGCTCAAATTCTCTTTTTTCTGCAATGCAAAGTTAGCAAGAAGATGCAGAAGCAGAACAAGAATCCAACCCTGACGTCTCCTCAGCTGGGGCTCAGCCCATCATACCAGCTTTTACCAATATACATTCTGTGGAACACTAGTTCCCTACGAGGATACATAAAAATGTATTTTAGGGAACAAATAAACTGGAAAGCCTTGCCTGTTATGTCCTCTTGGAGAATTCGATTAGCATCTTTCAAACCCTGAATAGTGAAGAAGCCTGTTTAATCCAACATTTTTATAACCTAATCTCAGAAACTATTATATCAAGGAAATCTACTAGCATCCTGAGAACTAATGTTCCAAAGAACAAGCTTTAAAAAACATTTCACTATATCATACCGCCACAAATAAATTTGCATTTTTCCATGTATGAGCACCTTAAAAACATACTCTTCATATGGAATGTTTCAAACATAGGCAAAAATTATCTAATGAAGTCCACATGCTCACCACTCAGCTTGACAGTTACCATTATCTTTTTCCTTTATATCCTCACCCATTTCCCCAACCATTACCACTTATTTTGAAGCCACTCTCAGACATCATATACTTTCATCTGAAAATATTTCACTACGTATCTCTAAAGACTCCATTTTAATCATAATCACAATACCTCCCAAATTCGAATTTACATGTTCCTATTTTCTGGATTGTATATAAATGTTTTACTTTGGGGACACACCTAAACTATGGCAGGCAGGCAGGAAGGAAGGAAAAGACAGCTAGCTCGATTCTTTCTCCCTCCTGGCCAGTTTTCCCAATAGTGCGTTGGTCCCCTCAAGTCTCTAAAGAATATTAATGTGCTGCTGTATCAGTACTATTGTGAACATATGGATTTAGACATATTCTATGTGTCTCAAAAAAAATATTTTGTGCTTACATCCATTTTAATTATCATCCTTACCAATGCTCAAATTTGTCCCCTTTTGCTCAATTAAGAGCTCTTGAACACTTTTGACACCATGCCAGCAGGTTTTGATATATTTCTGGCTATTTGGTATGACAAGATGTTCTAGGCTCATCTTGTACATTTCCACCCCAGCTCTAGAGTTAGCCATTTCTCCAAGGTGTCCTGGTTTCCTTTAGTGGGAAATGGTCTTTAGAAACCACCATCCAGGGCTTGGGGATATAGCCCAGTGGAAGAGCGTGTACTTAGCAGGCTGGGTTCAATCTCCAGCACCAAAAGATAAACCCAAACCAAAACAAACAAGCAATCAAGAAACCACAATCTAAATATGACCTTTTGGTATGATACCCAGTAGTGGTATAGCTGGATCATATGGTAGATCCATTCCCAGTTTTCTGAGGATTCTCCACACTGATCTCCACAGTGGTTGAACTAGTTTGCAATCCCACCAACAGTGTAGAAGAGTCCCAATTTCCCCACATCCTCGCCAACATTTGTTGTTGTTAGACTTCTTAATGCTTGCCATTCTAATTG
>PVJS01033743.1:0-21978 GCA_004027185.1 Glis glis
AAAAAAAAAAAAAAAAAAATTGACTAGCTTTGTCCTTCTTTACACATTAGAAAACACAGCTAATTGAGCTGCACTTTTCCCAACTATTTGGGCCCTAATTCTTAAAACAGGCTTATCATACAGAGCTATAATTCTTGACATAAAAATCTGGTCCTTGCTTTCTATTATGTTCAAATGTATAAACTGCCACATTTCTTATTTTAAAGGTACTATAGTCAGGCATGGTAGCACATGCCTATAATCCCATACCTGGGAGGCTGAGACAGGAGGATTGCAGGTTTGAGGACAGCCTCAGCAACTTAGTGAGCCCCTTTTTCAAAATAAAAATTAAAAATAGGGCTGGGGGTATAGCTCAGAGGTAAAATGCCCCTGGGTTTGTTCTCTTTCTCTGTTTCTCTCTCTCTGTCTCTCTGTCTCTCTCTCTCTCTCTCTCTCTCTCTCTCACACACACACACACACACACCACTACTAAGCAATGATAATATTTATTTTTATTGGAAACTCCCCCTGCAACTGACTGTATCATATAAGTGCTCATCAATAAAATTAAATAAAAAAACACAATACTCATGAACAAAGTGTATCTTCTGTTGACTACAGATACTCATTAATGTGATTTCACAAGGCCTTCTTTTTTTTTTGCTTTGCTAAAGTTTAATCTCAATTATTTTCCTCAGAAATATTCAGATTGGCAAATTAAGATGTTTGCATAGCTTTCAGATTGGGTGGTCTGAGCATAATAGTAGATATTCTGAAAACTTGGAGAAATGACAGTTCTAAAGAGTAACAGACTGAAAAAGTAGAGCAAAATATTGGCATCTCAACAATGAGGTGTAAAAATGACAAATAAATGTTGCTTTAGGGAGATTGGATGGTGTATTATCCAGGTATTAAAATATGAATTTGAGTCCGGGCATGGTGGCACACGCCTGTAATCCCAGTACTTGGGAGGCTGAGACAGGAGGATCGCAGGTTCGTGGTCAGCCTCATCTACTTAGTGAGGCCCTCTGCAATTTAGTGAGACCCTGTTTCAAAATAAAGAATACAAGAGCGGGGCATGGTGGCGCACGCTTGTAATCCTAGTACTTGGGAGGCTGAAACAGAAGGATTGAAGGTTCAAAGCCAGCCTCAGCAATTTAGCGAGGCTCTCAGCAACCTAGTGAGACTCTGTTTCCAAATAAGAAATAAAATCGGGGTGGGGGTGTAGCTTGGAGGTAGAATGCCTCTGGGTTCAATCCCCAGTACCAATAAATAAATAAATAAATAAATAAATAAATAATACAAAATAGGGCTGAGGGTGTAGGTTGGAGGTAGAATGCCCCTGGGTTCAATCCGCAGTACCACAAAAAAAAGAAAAAATATATATATATATATGAATTTGCCATGGAATGACATAAAGCCATGTTTTAATGAGTCACCACTTTGCTAATCTTCAGCCAAATCAACTAGGCAAAAATCTGCAACTCAATGAGACACACATACCTTCACGGTCTTCTTCTCTGTTTAATACCACAGCAGAGGAGTCTCCATTAATGACATCCAGGAAGAAGTCTGCAGGGTTATTGTAGGGCTCACACTGGTAACCTACAAAAGAAGGCAACCCAAGATCACAACCTCATGGTCTTAGAGGAAAAAAAGAGGACTCACTTAGGGTGAGGGAGGAGAGGCCAGGGAAGAGACAATCTAACAACTCCCTGATCGTCTTGCTCTCTTTTTCCCTAATTTATCCTTTCCTCTTATATATTCAATTAACAATATTTCAACAACTCTCTGTCTCCCAGAAAAACAAAAAATATATTCCAAACCATCTTGGACTCTTTGGAACATGTTACATTTGTCATTATCCAGCATAAATCATAAAACCCAAACCACTACCAATATGCTGTGGTGTTTATCAGGACTTCATCAAAAATCTAAATCTAGCTGGGCGTGGTGGCGCACGCTTGTAATCCCAGTACTTGGGAGGCTGAGACAGGAGGGTCACAGGTTCAAAGCCAGCCTCAGCAACTTAGTGAGGCCCTTCGCAACTTAGCGAGACCCTGTTTCCAAATAAAATATAAAATCGGGCTGGGGGTATAGCTTGGAGGTAGAAGGCCCCTGGGTTCCATCCCTAGTACTACAAAAAAAAAAAATCTAAATCTAGGTCCAAGAAAAAATATATTAACTGCTAAGTCTACAGATGTCATAAATGACTGCTTCCCCCATTCTAAATTCAGAAGTCCAAATGCTGCCATAATTCCAAATAGAGGACAAATCCCCAGAGCAGCATTCTCAAGAGAATGTGACCTGCACAGCACACCTGAATCTGACCTCAAGTTCTTGTAGCATAATCATCTGAACTTGGCCTGAGGTCTGATTCTTAAGTTATCTCCCCTGGATGCCCCAGGCCCATGTATGCTTGATTGTTTTTAAATGACAGACATTAAACAACAAAAAAATTTTAAAAATAGCTAGTGACTATTTAAAATTCTATTTGGGATCATGCAGAAATGCCTATAATCATACCTATCTCTAAAATGAAGCAGATTGCATGAGCCATAAAAATGTTACATAATTCAATCTGAAATAGAAAGAACCAAAAAGTCCAGAAATGTCAGAAATGTATGTTTAACTGACAGAATAACTACTCTGAGTCCAACACATATGTTACTGAACTTTCAGGGAAAAGTCACCATAACTCGGAAGCAGAACAAGCATATGCTCAATTCGCTCATAGATACACACACACACACACACACACACACACACACACACACACACACATACTCGAATAGGACAGCAAAAGCAAAAAGACATAACCAACAAGCAATTTCTGCAAAATGAAGAAAAATTCTGGCACTGAACTGATCAAAGATGGTTTAGAGTTATGGAACTCAAGGTACATTTATGCAAAAACCAAATAGCACTCTTGTCGACCCCCTCTGCTCCCTCCCAAGGTTCTAGGAATGAAGGATCTACTGCATGAGAAAGTCAACCACACCTGCTGATGCAAAGTACTGCAAAGCCTCCTGCGCAGGCCCGTGGAACATTAGTTTTCCTGCAGCCAATAAGGTGAGGCTATCGAACAGCTTAAAGATGGAATACCGAGGTTGATGAATAGAGAAGATGATTGTTCTTCCGTGCTTAGACATCCTAATTTAGAAGACAAATAATAATAATAATAATAATAATGTCATTAAACATCTAAACCTTGTACTTCTTGGTAAAATATCTTATTCATTCCTGCTATTACATCACTTTTTTCCCAGTTTAACTTGATTTTCTCTTACTAACTTCTCATCTCATCTTATATAATCTACTTGTTAGAACAGTGGGGAACCTAAATTTGATGCTTTTATTAAAAAGACTAGGGCAGCTGGGAGTGAAGCTCAGTGGTAGAGGTTATGCTTAGCATGCACAAGACCCTGAGTTCAATATGAAAAGGAAGGGGAGGGGAGGGGAGGGGAGGGTAGAGGAGGGTAGAGGAGGGTAGGCGATGGTAGGGTAGGGTAGGGTAGGGTAGGGTAGGGAAGGGAAGGGGAGAGAAAGGAACGTTGCACCAATAGTCTGGAATCCACTAGAATGTGTACTGATCATGCAGATTCCTTAGCAATCTTCCAAGACATTGAATTCGAATCTCTGGGGGTGGTCATAAGGAGTCCATATTATCAACAAGCACCCCAGGTATCTGTAAGTACACTTGAGTTTGAGAACCACTTATGGACTAGATATTAAGACAATGGTCATGTGCCCAATTCTCATCGATCACTTAAGTCTTCTGGTTCTTTAGGAATTGGTTTTTATTCTTCTGCCCTGATAATACAATTAATATTACTAAGTACTTACCACGCCTTTGCTAAATGCTTTAGAGCTATTTTTTTTTTTTTGCAGTACCAAGGATTGAACCCAGGGGCGTTCTACCTCTGCGCTACACCCCTGGCCCTATTTTTTTATACTTTATTTTAAACTGGGTCTCATGAAGTTGCGGAGGGCCCCACTAGGTAGAGAAAGAGAAAGAGACAGGGAGAGAGAGAGAGAGCTGAGGCTGGCCGCGAACCCAGATCCTCCGGTCTCCGCCTCCCAAAGTACTGGGATTACAAGCGTGTGCCACCATGCCTGGTCTGCTTTAGAGCTAATTTGATTTCAATTTTCACAATATTTTTCTAAGGCAGTTTCAATATTATTTTTTCCTCCTTTTTACAGATAAGGCTTAAAGGTCAAGAAACCGGCCAAGGGATCATCGTTCCTATGGGGCAAGGCTGGGTTTTGATCTCTGGTCTCAATCCATGGCAAAAATAGTGCTAAACTACCTCTTCAAGGGAGTTATTGTTATAGGCAGAGTCTGAGGACTCGATGGGTGGGAAGCCATCCTCGTGGACCTCCTCACTGGAAGGCTGATGTGGTGGCGTGTCCTCGCTTCTAGGAGTTTTCACTAGGCAGCATGTAGGGGCGCAGGGCATGGAGCCCGAAGGAATCTATGCAGGGGTGAGTGGGGGGGGCAGCAAAGGCAGTGAGGTGTCACAGAGGGGGAGTTCAGGCGAGGGCAGTGGAATTTCTCTGCTTTGTTCTTGGAGATTTTCTGTCAGTTTGAAGTTATTTTCTATTCATTTTTAAGAAGTTGTCCAAAACCAAACTTTTGAAATTTCTCCTGTAATTGTTCCTGCCACAGTCTCCTCTCTTGATAAAGGAAATGTCATTGTTTTGATCTCATTCCTCTACTTGCTCAGGCCCATGCCTCAGGAGTGCTTCTCTCAGTCCTCAGAGCCCAGGTCCAGTTCTTGAGCCTTTCCAGTAGGTTCTGTCTTGGAAACAGGCACAGGACCCCTGCTCCAGTTCCCTATGGGTGTCCTATTCCAGCCCCAAGACCCTCATGGCTCCTTCCTGTGTCTGCTCTCACCCTGCCCAGCTGCGCAGCCTCCTCACAGCCACCACCCTGCTCTGACACTCTCAGGATGCCCCCATGGCCCCCAGTGACAGGAAAGGACACACTTCTCACAGCAGCCTGCGAGGTCTGTGTAGCCTGCCACCAACACAAACCAGCTCACAGCAGTTCTATCTGTGATGGGTGAACCATGGCCTCCCTGGAACTCAGAGGCTGAAGTCCTAACCCCACAGACTCAGAATGGGGCAACCTTTGGAGACATCTTCAAGAGGTCATTAAGATCAAACGAGTCATTGAGTGGGTCCTCCTCTGACTGGTGCCCACTTAAGAGGATATTATGTCTCCCACAGACACAGAGGGAGAGGACGGCCACCTGTAGGCCAGTGAGAGAGGAAAGAAACACCCTGTGGACACCTTGACCTCTACCTCCAGCCTCTGGGGCTGGAAGGAAAGTAATTTCTGTTGCTAAACTCCAGGCAGTGGTGTTGTGATGATAGTAGCCACCCTCCACTCCCCTTAGGTCACTGGGTCCCCATCCCTCCGGTGTCTCTAATGTCCCTCACACATCAGGCATGCTCTACATTAGGGTCACTGCCTGTTCCTTCCAGTTAGAACTCTCTCCTGCCAGAGAGAGCAAGTCTCACTCCCTCTCTCCAAGCTCACAGGTCACATACTAGAGCTCTTCCCTGACCCTCCTGCTGTTTCCAACAGACCCCCACTCCCATGCCCCCACGGCCTTCCTTCCCTACACTCTTGTTTCATCTTTCTTGACAACACTTTTATGTTCACTGATCACATCCCTTTAACAAAGAAGGAAGAAATTTTGTCATTCACTTCTGAATCCCCTGTACCAAGAATACCTGATACACAGAAGTGATCAGATGTTAAATAAGTGACAGAGCTGTAATCCCAGTACCTGGGAGGCTGAGACAGGAGGATCACAGGCTGGCTCAAAGCCAGCCTCAGCAACCTAGCAAGGCTGGCAGCAACTTAGTGAGACCCTGTTTCCAAATAAAAAATAAAATATGTCTGGAGGTGTAGCTTGGAGGTAGAATGCCTCTGAATTCAATCCCCAGCACACACACACAAAAAAAAAAAAAAAAGAAAGAAATGAGAGAGCAATGTTCCCAATGCATTTACCTTTTCAAGAGCAAAAGGACAGCATTTGCTGTGCTTGAGTCTAAACCAGTTGTGGGCTCATCCAGGAACAAGATAGAAGGATCAGTGATCAGCTCCATTGCGATACTCGTCCTTTTTCTTTCTCCCCCAGACACACCACGGGTAAACTGAGTTCCAACCTAAAATGCAAATTATTATCATTATCAACAGGCACGACCAAGATCACTATCATTCGGCCCATCCTGCTAGCAACACGTTAACTCTTTATCCTCACTCTGTTCAGCAGCAAGTAAAGGGACACCTGGGAAAAGCAGGTGGTTTCCCCTCACCAGATGTAAACACCATGGCTCTGGACAAAACTACTAAGTGTCTAGCCCGAGATGAAGCCCATGCTTTTAATGGTTCCATAGGTTCCTTATCATGTCAAATATTTAGTTTCAAAATAGTAAGTTAGAACACTAACAGAGATGGCTCTGATATGGTGAAATCACAGTATAAAACAGGAGATAAATATAGGAGAGGAAAAGGGAAGGTATCGCTAATAATTTATTAGTCTACTAATAAACCCCCTTACACACACTGTCTACACCAAAAGTCCCCAGTGGACTTACAAAAAGAAGGTGGACTTGGAGCCATATTATATATTATAATACCATATAATACCATATTAACACATTTTCAATCAACAGAAGGCTTTCCAAATTGATGCTGTCCACTTCCTAACTCACCGAAGAATTCCCGATTCATCCTTTCAGACAAATCCAGAAGGTGGGATATTCCACAGGGCAACTGGCTCAATCTTTTCAACCAGTCAGTGTCAGTGTGTGTGGCGAGAGGAGTAGGAAGGCTTTGGGGAGAGGCAGGAAGTAGAAAACAATTCTGAAATTCAAAGTCTCCAAAGAGAATCACATGCTACTCATGACCCTTGACTGGATCCTATTAATAACTTCACAATAAGAGACATTTGGAGACAGTTTGGGAATGTGAATGAATATGGGCTTGACAGAGCTGATGATATGAAGATATTTGTTCACTGATAATGGTATTGTGGTAATGTAGCCAAATGTCCTTTTTCTTTTGTCTTTATGTTTACTTACTTATTTGTTTATTTATTTGGTGCTAAGGATAGAGCCCAGGGCCTCACGCATTGTAAGAACACATTCTATCACTGAGCTATACCCCCAGTCTCTTGTCTTTATATTTTACAGCTGCATAACTACTTTGTAGGGAGAAAATATGATATAACTTTCTTTAAAATACTCCAGTAAGAAATGGCTATAAAGATTATGGGATAAGATGCTAACTACTAAGAAATCTAAGTAAGAAGTATTAGAGCTGGGCGTGGTGGTGCACGCTTGTAATTCCAGTACTTAGGAGGCTGAGACAGGTTCGAGAATGTCCTCAGCAAGTAGTGAGACTCTCATCAACTCAGTGAGACCCTGTTTCAAAAATAAAAATAAAATAGGGCTGTGGGTATAGCTCGGAGGTAGAATGCCCCTGGGCTCAATCCTCAGTACCACAAAAAAAGTATTAGTAATTATTCTATTATGTTAATTATCTCACAACTATACCATTATAGTCATCAATTTTCTATATTTTTGTTTAAAGTTTCATTTAAAGGTTTAAAATTATCTTAATCAATAATATTACATGAATTCTAAGAAGGGAACAACTTCCTCTGTATATATTCCCTGGAAACCCAAATGAACAAGTTAGGGCAATGCATGCTTAAAGGTAAAGAACAGGACTGAGGATGTAGCTCAGTGGTAGAGCACTTGCCTACCATGTGAGACCCTGGATTCACTGACATTGCAAAAAAAATAAAATATAATAATAATAATAACAGTAATGAACAGAGTAAAAGAAAGTACCTTACTGGAAAGACAAAATCAAGCAAATAAACAAGAGCCAAAGCAAAGAAAACTCCATCACTCAGAAAACAATAATAAGTGGTTAACGGTAGCATCTCAGAATTATTCTTCCAAACAAAATACAGCAAAATACACTTTACATAAAAGATTGTCAGCAAGGATCATAGGCAGCAACAGCCAAAACAAAACAAAACAAAAAATTCCTCATTGCCTCTAAGGAGGGGGTAACACAGGGTGCTAAACCATAGCCATTACATTCTAAATAGTTCATTGTCGCCCCAAACTCCAAATGTCTGCTCAGCGAAACTTTCATACCAGCTACTCAACTATCAAGTTCACTTATTCCTCTCATTTTCTCTTCCTGGTTCTGCACAACCCATAAAAGGAGGAGTTACTTGTCCACTCTTTGTTACTAAAGCCCACAACAGTACCTCTCCAACCTAAAAGAGCCAACCATATAGAAACCTGGAAATAATTATTGTCAGAAAAAAGGGGAAGAAGGGAGAGAGGGAGGAGGGGAAGAGAGATAAAGCTGCCAAAAGGACAATAGAAAAATAACTTGGTCACTACACAAGCAAGAAGTGAATCCTAATATGATGACCAAATATGGTTTTGGAAGTCAAATTACAGCAAATGGAAACATACAGAGCAAGAATCCTTAGAATCTCATCATTTTTCAATTCCAAAAATATACCTCGAGAAAGCAAGGAAAAAATTCTCCCAGAGGTAAACAGGAAGAATAAAGCTAAAAAGGGGGGAAGAAAAACAGGCAGACAGTTAGTGCAAAGATATCAAATGAGCCAAGACCTGACCATTGTGGGTGGGGAGGGCCACACGGAAGACGCCCCATGAGGAACAATTTCACACTAGGTCACACTCCAGCCCCAGGAGCCCACCTTTGTTAAGACTGTTTTCCCAGCTTAATTTCCACCTTCATTATAGATAACTAGTTATTTTTACATGATTATAGAAAGCAACCACTTTTGACCACATATTATAGGAAAGTTCTGGTTAAAGATCCTATTATCCACAATAGGGGAGGTCCTCTTTCCTGCCTATGATACTATCAGGGTTTTTCACATTACCTTGGAATCTGCCACTTTGTTAAGACCTAACTCTTTAATGACATTGTTGATCCTCTCATTTTTTTCATGGTTTGTCATAGTTGTTGGAAGTCGAAGTGCTGCTGAGAACTGTAAGTTTTCTCTCACTGTCAGGGTGCCCATCACGACATCATCCTGAAGGCAAATGTTAATTTAATGAGACACTGACCATCACTCTAGTGTGTGTAACTTAATCCGTGAAAATAAACCCAAGGTGAAGTTCCAGCTAAGGGTGAACTTCACGCTCTATAAACTGCAGAAACTCCACATGCAGACAGCTGCGGAGCCCGTGGAGCCATTTCAACCCCACCTGCTCACCCACATGCAGGACAGGAACATGGGATGTTACCAGACACCTCCAGATTGCTATGCACGAGAATTTGACCAGGACATCTTCTAGGGGGAGGAGAAAGGTGCAGGAAGGGTAAAAAAGGACAATAGTTGTCCTTTTTGGAAATGGCAACAGCTAGAATTGATACCACTGGCCCTCAGGGTCATGTTCCAGGTCCTCTTTGTCTTTCCATTTAACTCCACCCTCAATCTAATGGGAGATTATGAAAAACTGGTATGAAGGAAAGTGTTTCCAACTGGGCGCAGTGGTGCATACCTGCAACCCCAGTACTTGGGAGGCTCAGACAGGAGGATTGCAGGTTCGAGGCCAGCATAACTTAGTGAGGCTCTGTTTCAAAATAAAAAATAAAAAGGGCTGGGGATGTAGCTCAGTGGTATAGCATCTGTGGGTTCAATCCTCAGTACCACACACACAGAAAAAATTTTAAAAAAGAAAAGTTATTTCCATGTGCATATCCTATATTCAACTAGAAGCACACTAAACTACAAGCTAAGGCACTTTCCCATACAAAAAAGGGGCAACCTAAAAGGGAAACCCACTAATACTTACTTGTACCACATAACCTGAATTACATTTGAAATTGGCTGGTTGAGGTGCTCCATTTATCAAAACATCTCCAGATAATCCCCGTGGATCTTTCCTTGCAGCTAAGACATCTAACAACCTATAAAAAGACATATATGTTATAGAATCTTTTTTTCCCTCCAACATAGGCCATATCTCTCAACTACTCTGAATTCCAATCCTGCTCAAGATAGAAAATGATTAAGTCAAAAATTCTATGATTTAACTAAAATTTTACAACACAGAAACACACACATACACACACTTCTCACCTTCCTTTTCATTATATGCTCTTAGAAAGCCCAAAAATATAAAAATCAGGGCAACATGGACTTATACAGCACAGATGTCCCAAATGACCCTCCTGGTCTCTGACCTTGGTGGTCCAAAGCCAGGTAATGGGCTTTTTTTTTTCCAGCACTGGGGATTGAACCCAGGGGCATTCTACCTCCAAGCTATATCCCCCAGCCCTATTTTTATTCTTTATTTTGAAACAGGGTCTCACTAAGTTGCAGAGGGCCTCACTAAGTAGCTGAGGCTGGCCGCAAACCTGTGATCCTCTTGTCTCAGCCTCCCAAGTACTGGGATTACAAGCGGGCGCCACCACACTCAGAGATAATGGGCTTCTTTATCTAAGACGCAGATCTTTGATTATACCTTCTCTTCCATCTCCCCACTTTTAACATAATCCCTTTCTTTTTTCTTCTCATTAGTTTATAATATGGCCAACCACAGGATGCCAGCTACTTTATCATGCCATGGTCCTGGGATAAAACCACAAGATAACCCAAATGCACATTATCTGTAGCACCTTGAACCAGACTGAACATGCACAGTAAGGGATCAATCAAAAACTGCTCCCTTAAGATTGATTTTTTAAAGCACAATGAACCTGCACAGAAAAGGCTGACTTCTACTTTGTGATATACTCACGAAGATTTTCCTCCACCTGTGGGTCCCAGAATGGCATTGAGGCCAGGTTTCATAATCCCACTGTAAACACAAAAACATGCTCGTTTATTATTCTACTTTAAACAAAGTTCTATTCATTTTCAGTCTACATTAAATACATGTAATGAAGGTTGATGAAATTGCACTAATTTCACTAACTGCACTAAGGCAGAAAACAAGCACTAATTCATACAACGAATTCTTGTATAAGTCTAGTATACAAAGGATGTTAATCACTAGTCAGGACCAGTAAGAAAGATGGTTCAGGTCCTTCTATGTTCCTTTCATTTATTTTTGAAACTACTTATCCCTTTTGGAATAATAACATATCAAATGCTCAAGGTTCCTTGAAACTAGCCTGGTAGAACAGGTCAGTGGTGGAGCCAGTGCTGGGCCTGCAGGAGGCCCTCGGTTTATCCACAGCCACAATGAAGACAAAAATTCCTTTAAATAAGTAACAAATTTCTGTGAAGTCTCTCAGTTATACTTCTTCCTCTTAACACAGTGTAAAGTACATAACAGTTCCTGGGTAATGTTTGATAACCAGTATCTTCAAATCACCTTACTTGCCAACTAGTCAAGTTGTACACAATTAAGTAGTCATTGACTCAATAGTAGTGATCAATAGTAGTGATCTATCGAAGGAGTAGCTGGCAAGGATCTCCCATTCTGCTGACTCTCTATTAAGGTTCTTGAGGGTTTCCTTTAATACACAAAAACTCTTTAGTTTAATGTAATCCCACTTATTAATCCTTGTCTTAATTTTTTGTGCCTTCCCCGGGGGTCTTATTGAGGAAGTTTCTACCAGTGCCTATATGTTGGAACATTGGCCCTATGCCCTCTTCTAGTAATTGCAAAGTCTCTGATCTAATTTCCAGGTCTTTAATCTATCTTTTTTTTTTTTCACGGTACCAGGGATTGAACCCAGGGGCGTTCTACCTCTGAGCTACACCCCCGGACCTATTTTTTATCCTTTATTTTGAAACCAGGTCTCACGAAGTTGCGGAGGGCCTCACTAAGTAGCTGAGGCTGGCCACAAACCCGGATCCTCCGGTCTCCACCTCCCAAGTACTGTTGATCCATCTTGAGTTGACTCTTGTACAGGGTGGGAAGATGCTGTTTAATTCCATTTTTCTACAAATGGATAACAAGTTTTGCCAACATCATTTGTTAAAAAGGCTATCTTTTCTCCAACAAATGTTTTTGGCCCCTTTGTAAAAAATCAATTGGCTGTATGTGTGTGGATTTGTTTCTGAATCTACTATTCTGTTCCATTGGTCTATATGTCTATTTTTGTGCTAATACTGTGTTGTTTTTATTACTATAGCTCTGTAGTATAGTTTGAAGTCAGGAATTATGATGCCTCCTGCATGGTGCTTATCACTGAGAACTGTTTTGGCTATTCTGGATCTTTTTTTATTCCATATGAATTTTAGGACTGATTTTTCTAGTTCTGTGAAGAATGACCATGATATTTGAATAGAGAGTGCACTGAATCTGTAGATCAATTTTGGTAGAATGGCCATTTTGATAATATTTATTCTGCCTATCCAAGAGCATGGGAGATCTTTCCATCTTCTAAGGTCTTTTTTAAATTTCTTTGTTGGTGGGATTATAAATTAGTACAACCATTGGTGGAGATCAATGTGGAAGTTCCTCAGAAGACTGGGAATGGAACTACCATATGACCCAGCTATACCACTCCTGGGTATTTACCCAAAGGGATTGAAACCAGACTACTATAGTAATGCACGCATATTTATGTTTTAGCAGCACAATTCATAATAGCCAAATTATGGAACCATCCTAGGTGTCCATCAACAGACCGATGGATCACAAAATTATGGATATACACAAAATGGAATTCTACTCAGCCATAAAGAAGCAGAAAATTTTGTCATTTGCAAGAAAATTGATGGAATTAAAGAATATTATGCTAAGTGAGATTAATCAGTCACAAAAAATGAGAGGTCAGATGTTTTCCATCATATGTAGAAGCTAGGGAGAAACTGGGATACAAAAGGGACTCTAGACAAAGGAGGAAAAACCCTAGTGAAGTGATGGAGGGGGCGTACGGGAGGGAGGCAGGTGAGAGGAGGGAGATTCGATGAAGGAAACACTTCAATGGACACGATGTACATACACAAAATCATCAATGCCAATCTCTGTGTTGTGTGTGGGGAATGGAAGAGAGCAGGGTGGGAGCTGGGAGGAGGATTAACAAGTGCTGTGTGCATGTATGTCTCTACCACTCTAAATTTCATCATGATGTATTATTACAATACACCAATAAACCAACACAAAATTAGTAGTGATCTCGCTACTAAAATCAAATGAAGCCAGGCGTGGTGACGCACACTTGTAATCCCAGTACTTGGGAGGCGGAGACCGGAGGATCCAGGTTCGTGGCCAGCCTCAGCTACTTAGTGAGGCCCTCCACAACTTCGTGAGACCCGGTTTCAAAATAAAGGATAAAAAATAGGGCCAGGGGTGTAGCTCGGAGGTAGAATGCCCCTGGGTTCAATCCCCGGTACCGCAAAAAAAAAAAAAAGGTCAAATGAGACACACAAAAAAACATTTTTTAAGTAGAAATCCAAAGGCTAGAATGAAGTACTCCAGAGGATATGAAAGCATCACCAGTGTTTAACACTAAGGACAAACATCTTACCGCTTAGCAAAGGAAACACACACCCTCAAGGGAGATCATTTCCTTCCTTGTTAAGTGTCTGAGAGTTGGCACAGAACAGACACAAGTATATTTCAAACAAATAAGTGGCTATGTGAGGATAATGAATATTCAGATAGAGCAGGAAGGAGAGAAAAATTACATCGGGGCCTGCAGGTGCACAGGCATGATGAACCGACGCCTGACTTAGAACGATCCAAACTCTGGTCTACGCCCAGTCTCTCTGTAGAGATGGTAACTTGGTAAGTAAGGTATTGAACAGAGAAAACAGTGTCTATTCCAAGTGCCAGGGCAACGCTGACCGCTATTTTGTTCTCAGGTGATTCCCACGGAGGTCCATCCTGTGGTCACACAACTCTCATGAGTGATGAACTTCCCAGTGGGACTGCACCACACGCTTCCATCCAGGAGGAGCTTGGCACTCACTGCCTGCAGCTCCTGAGCTGTCACAGTGATGTGAGTGCCTTTCACTGTGCTGGTTTACTGAGGAACCTCTCACTGAGACATTGGGCAAAGATGATGAGAATTCTGTAAATCTGGATCAAGCTGTTACACAGAAAAATCTATTTTTCTTTTGGTGACCTTTCCCCTCCTGATGTAAAAACATTCTAATGATTGGGTCGACTTTCAAAGTGCATTTATCTACAGCACTTGATGCATCCTTATTAATAGCTACCTAGTATCTGCTCACAACTGATAAGAAACAAGCTTGTTATTCATTAAGGCCTTACTGCCAGAAAACCCATTCACATTTTTAAAATTCCTACTCAAATAATAAAATAGATATATTAAAGAAAGTACACCAAGCAATCCTGGATGATCCTACCAGAAATCAAATGTGAATGTGTTAAGACAAAAAATTTACAGGTCCCCAAGTCTGGCTTATTTTGACACTAAACCCCAACATTACAGAAAACAATAATTATGTACAATCACAAATGCAGGCATCCCAATCTGAAACCGTGGCTAATTCCACCTTCATCCACTCAACCCAATTTTTAAGGCCCACTACATACAAACAAGACACTCTTCTAAAATATGAAATAGAGATGAGAACAAAACAAGCAGTAAACAAAATAAATTTAAAAAAAAGCACAAAGTCCTCTCCCTCCTAGAGTATAGATTCTAGTCCAGGGATCAGGGCACTGTACCAGAAAAATCAAAGTCCTCTTCCTCTTGGAGCATACGCTCTAGCGTATGATCTAGTTCCGGGATCAGCGCACTGTACTAGCTCACCTGTTCTGCTTTCATCAACAGCCTGACTGGGACAGAGCACGCACAATGGTTTCTGTAGTGTGTATTGCTGCTTCATGCTACAGAAACAGAATTTAGTTGCAACACTGATATATGGCCCATAAAATTGAGAGTATTTATGATATGGCCCATCACAGAAATAGTTTGCTGACCCCTATTTAGGTCTATGGTCCACAATTCCCCAGTCTCCCCACCCTCCCTCCACCCTCCTGTCATCCCTCACAAGCCATTCCTCACACTTATTTATTGCTTTACAGCATTTGCGTGCAGTGGTTCTCCCTCCTTACACCGTAAAACACTGCAAACAAGAATAGCGTTATACTGTCACCACTCCCTGATCCTTCCCTCTCCCATTGCGTGCATCCCTGAATACTGAGGACATGAAATGAAGCTCACATATGCTACCTCACCGTGGATAAAGGTCAGTCCCCTCGTCTTGTTTTGCTTATGGGCAAGAGGTGTCACTGCCATTCTTGGAGCATGGCCCACCTCCCTATACGCATGCGCCCACAATGCAGTCACTTTCTCAGACTCCGTGTTTAGCCCTCCAATTAAGGTTGGGGGCTTAGATAGCATCCTTTACTCTTTCTATCCCAACAGGAAGACATAATGAGCTGCTCTAGTTTTCCAAATCCCCCATTAGACTGAAAAGATTTCTGAGAACAAAGGATACATCTGTGCCACTGGGCTTTTTTGCACAATGCCAGGCACTTAATAGACAGTCAAAATTTGTTGAGCAAATCAACTTTATGTTTTTATGAATGGAATTACTTCTAAGAAAACACAAAAATAGTTTCTGATCAAAAAGAAGTCAAGAAGTAGGAAACTAACCCACTAACATGTACAATTTTTACATTTTATGTCAGTTAAAATATATTCAATTATTTTTTTAAAAAAGTAGGAAACAACTTATTCAAAACTAGGTATATTCTGCCTGGAGAGAAACTTACATTCTTTTTTTTTTTTTTGCGGTACTGGGGATTTTACCCAGGAGCATTCTACCTCCACGCTACACTCCCAGCCCTTTTTTTTTTATTCTTTATTGTGAAACAGGGTATCACAAAGTTGCAGAGGGCCTCACTAAGTAGCTGAGGCTGGCTGCGAACCCAGATCCTCAGGTCTCAGCCTCCCAAGAACTGATTACAAGCGTGTGCCACCATGCCAGTCTAGAAACTTACATTCTTATTTGTTATTTCATGTTCAAATACCATGTCAGTCATTTCCACTAGACTTGCCCTTCCTGCCTCTCTTAGCAGGAAGGTGATGGACATTTGGGGTAGAGGTGCGGCAAACACCAGCACCTGCAGATCCAGGCTGCGAAGGGGGCAGGAGCAAGCGAGGAGACAGAAGATGAGCAGGTGCTTATGTTCAAATTACTAGGGATATTATGAATAATGAGAGCCAGGTTTTTTACTTTTTTGAAAAGATTTTACAAACATGGGAATGTGGAAAGAATCAGAAGTATTTGATTGAAATTGGTGCATTAATGGGAAGTCATTGATCTGGGCACGGTGGTATACACCTGTAATCCCAGCTACTGGGGAGGTGGAAGCAGGAGGATCGCAAGTTCAAGTGCAGAGTGGGCAACTTAGTGAGACTCTGTCTTAAAATAAAGCTGGGTGTGGTGGCACACGCTTGTAACCCCAGTTCTTGGGAGGCTGAGACCGGAGGATCCGGGTTCGCGGCCAGCCTCAGCTACTTAGCGAGGTCCTCCACTACTTAGTGAGACCCTGTTTCAAAATAAAGAATAAAAAATAAGGCTGGGGTTGTAGCTTGGAGGTAGAATGCCCCTGGGTTCAATCCCCAGTATCGCAAAAAATAAATAAATAAAAAGGGTTGAAGATATAGCTCAGTGGGAGAGCACCCCGGAGTTCAATCACAAGTATCACCAAAAAAGAGAGAGAAGTCATGGGTTTTAGTCTATACATATAGCTATAGAAAAGTTTAGATGGAAAGCTGTGGAAGCGGCTGCCCACCACCGGCCGCTCCTCTCACGCCTCCTGGTCAGATCCAGGTGCCTCTGCACATGGGAGGTAGTTTTTTTTTAACAAAGTTATAGATTATGTGTATGCACATGTGTACATACACATGCATACGTCTATCCCTTAGGTCTGTCTGTTGAGAAGGCCTAGACATTCTCAATGACATCCCATTAGAAATGGGCTTTCTAAACACCTGGGTCTTGGTTTGTAAATACCATTCACCACAGAAATGAACACAAGCTGACTCCAGGGCTGGCAGGGTAAGTATACAGTGAGTGTGCAGCTTCTTGTTCTGCCAAGGAAATATCAAAAAGTGAGGGGAGAAGACAAAAGAATGAGGGAGGACCCCATCTTGAAAGACCTCCCCTGATTAAATCAGGAACAATAGAGGTATCAAGATAAATAATGATGATCATGCATTACTACTGAATGCTACCAAATAATATACAAATCCATAAGTTTAAACAGTAAGTAGAAAGAAGAGCAATGATTGAGGTGTTTTCCTCTTGTAAAATACAAACTAAAAGATTATATAATTAGAAAATCACCCTTTGGCAACTATCATAGTGGTTCCTGATCCAGACAGGAGTCACTGGGGGATGAGGCTAGTGAGGAACAGGGTTCTGTAATAATGCCACAGCATCTCCCCTCGTAATGTCAATCAAGTACAAAGAGGAAAATGCACATGTTACGGTGAAGTTTGGCAGACAGCAACATGACCAGGTGATCAACTTTAACAATGCCTGGAGTGAGCTGGAGCTAGAAAATAGCAGGTGGATGAGACTGAAGAGACGTGACGTGATGGTCTGTGAACTGTGTGAGAAGCGTGGTGACCGGAGGCCTCAGGACCACTCTGCCTTCATTCTGAGGGCACATTTCCCCTTAGTGCTGCCAGACAGCGCCTGAGTGATGATACAGGAGGGGCTCCTGCCTCCTGGAAAGCAATGCTGCAGGAGCTAGGGATGAAGGAGCAACACATGCAGAGCCGGCTCTCAGACAGTTCCCAAAACCAGTAATGGCAATGGGTACAACAAAGACAACAGTGATGGGAATAAATGCAGATTAATGGGGACACAAAAGGGAAGGGTCACGTGCATGCAGGCTTGAGTTTGCAATTATTTCAAAATAAATTATTAATCTGAAAATCTCCCAAAGAGTGTAATGGACTTCTCTCACAATTACAGGAGACCCACACATCTACAGGAATGGATGGTTTGTACCACAGATTCAGCATTGGCGAGGGAAAGCTCAAGTGTTTTGAATGGTGGTGGTGCTACCAAACACAAATCAAAAATAAGATAATGAAAGCAAACTTCACACATCCTAGAGACTCTACCTACTTGAATCCAATCCAGCAGGTGGGAGAAAGATTGGAAGCACTGGAGATAAAAAGGGGATGGACTTTCTCATGGATATCTAAACCAGCAATCTCAGTAAGCAAGATTACCCGTCCTCGCTGTCCTTCAACTATAAAGTTTGATAGAACTGCAAGATCTGACTGCATTTTTATGACTCTAGAAAAGCACAAGACAATGACCTCCTCCTTTGCTGAAAAGCATACCACTGAGTCATAAAAATGTTGTAAAAGCGGGCGTGGTGGCGCACGCTTGTAATCCCAGTACTTGGGAGGCTGACACAGGAGGATCCGGGTTCTCGGCCAGCCTCAGCTACTTAGTAAGGCCCTCTGCAACTTAGGGAGACCCTATTTTAAAATAAAGAATAAAAAATAAAGCTGGGGGTGGGTTCAATCCCCAGTAGCACAAAAAAAAATGTTGTGAAACTTTGAATACATGAAATAGTCTGTGTATCAAATTACTAATTTACTGCCTTGAAAAGGTTAACAAGAGGAGCTGAGAATATGGCCCAGTGGTGGAACAATCGCCTGGCATGTGCAAGACCTTGGGTTCAGTCCCCACCACACATGCAAACACACACACACACACACACACACACACACACACACACACAGGAGCTGGGGTGTTGCTCAGTGATAAGAACCATGCTTATCCTGCTCAGAGCCCAATGTTCAATCCTCAGCACACACACAAAAACAAGGCAAATGTATCATCATACAGTATTCACTCTATACCTATTCAAGCTGCACATATTCAAATTATATTACCTTCTACCTTTTCAGCACAAAATCTGAAGGGACCAACATTTTCTTGATAATTATGTTTCACAAATAACTTGTCAGCTTTTTATAAGTCAGTTCTATCTAATCATGCAGCAACAGATAAAAGCCTTGCACCCACATTTCTCTCCTTATACACCTAGTCAGGATTTTTCCCCCCTTTGGTACTGGGGATTGAACCCAGAGGCATTCTACCTCCAAGCCACACCCTAGCCTTTTTTATTATTATTATTTTTTGAAACAGTCTCACTAAATTGCTGAGGCTGGCATTGAACCTGTTACGCTCCTGTCTCAGCCTCCCAAGTACTGGGATTACAGGTGTGCCCCACCACACCCAGGTAATCAGGATTTTTTTTCTTTCTTTCTTTCTGGTTTTTTTTTTTGTGTGTGTGTATGTGGCACTGGGGATTGAATCCAGGGGCGTTCTACCTCCAAGCTATACCCTTAGCCCTTTTTATTTTTTATTTTGAAACAGGGTCTCGCTACATTGATAAGAGTCTTACTACTTTCTGAGGCTGTCCTCGAACCTGCGATCCTCCTGTCTCAGCCTCCCAAGTACTAGGATTACAGGCATGCATCATCACACCCGGCACTAATCAGGATTTTTTTTTAACCAAAACAAGAAAGAGACAAGAAGTTGGCATGAAAGCAGGTGTTGCTGCGGGGGCAGAGCTCTGATCCTGCAGTGTTCCTGGCCTCAGCTCAGACAGCTCTCAGTTCCTCACATTGCTCTCATCCACCTCCAGAAACTTTCTACTCTATCTTCTCATGTGTTTGTCCAATGAAGGAAGTTGGCTATTAACAGAAAAGACCACAGTTGCACGTAAAACATCAAGAAAAAAGGACAAACATCTGAATCTATATAGGTCTACAGACACACAGGGTCAAATGACTATTTTATAACAACTTCCCCAGCCTTGGGAAATTTGCTTGCTTTGTCTAGGAGTAATTATTTCCCCTATTAAATAAACAAGACAAATAGGCCACACTGTCTGAACAAACCCAAATTCACTTACCTTCACTATAGAGAGGAAGTATTGGTTCAATTCTCTAGAAATCAGAAAAACATTAACAACCCTAAGGCTAGCATCTGTGAACTAACAGATACCTGATAGTGAGCAGGTTCTATAGAAATCCTCATTTCCTTCTCATACTAGCTCTCACTTGAACACCACATTTTGAATTCTAAATTTATTGCTGGATGAAAATTATAATTATGGGGCACTTTTAATACAGAATTAATTGCATTGATCTTAAATCATCACTTTGCATTTCAACTGAATAACATCAGTTAAATTATAGTTGCCTTATGTTCAAATATTTGCTACCTGACATTATTATGGAGAGAAAGCATTGGGTAAATTATTATAGACTAAGCTACTATAAATAGGCCATCAATTTAAAATAGGCCTATTTGTAAATCAAAGTACTTTCATAATATACTATCATTTCAATCTCCTTGCTACTAGAATATAAAGGACATGTACAAGTACCTAAAAAATATCTGACTCAGAAAGTATATCAGCAGTCTTCTATTTCATATATTGGAAAACTAAAGCTCAAAGTTACAATTACATTTCCACAATCAAAAAGCAGCAAATCATACAGCCAGGTCTCTTTGCACCAACACACAAGACTTACCTGGGAAAAATTATATGACACATTAATTATTCAGTTTCTCAAACAAAACTTGATGTTCCTTACAAAATACAGTTCCTTACAAAACTTAAACATATACTTAACAAGTATATGTTTCAGTCTTATATTAGCCAAAATAAATGAAAGCATGTGTCAATATATCTGCATAAAGAAGTGCACACAGATGTTCATAGCAACTTATTGGTAATTGACAAAACCTGTGGAGTTCACTGAAGGTCAATAAAGGGTCTTTCTAAAAGTTCAAGCACGTACTTGATGTTCGATAGTATTTCTTTCTCAACTGTTTTCCGAGAAAACAGAAACCCACTCTTCACTTTTACTCGATAGCAGATGTTATGAAAGCTTAACACCGCCCCTTCAGTAAATGTCTTCGGATCACTGGAGTTCATCCCGGGGAGGCCATTGGTGTTTTTTATTGACATCAGGATACAGAACTGATCATTACTGGAAGACATCTGGAGAGTTTCTGCCTTTCTGTAGAGGGAAAAACAATAGTAAATTGATATTCCCAATAAATGAAATTGTAAACACTGGATAACAATACATTTAAACCAAGTTAGTTTTAAACTTCGCTGCAATGGATTCCTTCACAACCTTAGAACATAACTTTGAATACATGCACTCCAATGAGATGTTAAATAAATAAATGGCTAAGAGTATAAAAAGAGGGAAATACACCAAATGATGTGTGCTTATATGTTTGTATCACTTTGAATCTCACTATGATGTATAATTACACTGCACCAATAAAAGTACATAAAAACTATGACAATTACTCAAAAAACAAAGCAGAAAAAAGGTGAGAGACTTGTCTGGCTTGAAAAGCATATTATAATATAACTTTAGTTCAGGGATAGCCTATCATCATAACCCCTGTATTTTTTCTTAATTTTGGAGTTTACAAAATTATTATTGCCAAAATGGGCTTAGCCAAGCAATGAGGGACATGAGAAATTTCTCTGCACTTATAGTTCCAGACTTTACATCTCTGGTTGATATGACCCTTCAATCAGCTAAGAAGGTAAACTCCAGAATGAAAAGATAGATTGTTATCAAAGAACCAGAATCTATTAAAAGCAAAAGCAAAATTAAGAATTCAAACTGGACAGGGTGACACAAAACTATAGTCACAGCTACACACAGAGGCTGAAGCAGGCTGATCATAAGTTTGAGGTCAGCCTGGGCAATATAGCAAGACCCTGACTCCTACAAGAAAAATAAGAGGCTGGAAGGCCAGGCGTGGTGGCTTATAATCCCAGTACTTTGGGAGGTGGAGACCGGAGGATCCGGGTTCTCAGCCAGCCTCAGCTCTCTCTCTCTCTCTCTCTCTCCCTGTTTCTCTCTCTCTCTCTCTAGTTAGTGAGGCCCTCCGCAACTTCGTGAGACCCGGTTTCAAAATAAAGTATAAAAAATAGGGCCGGGGGTGTAGCACGGAGGTAGAA
>PVJS01033744.1:0-21984 GCA_004027185.1 Glis glis
AACCCAAAAAAAAAAAAAAAAAAACCAAACAGACTGAAAAGCTGAGGCCCTGGCCTAACACCTAGCCAAAAGGGAATGAGACAGCGGAGCGTCTGGAGCAGGGGCAGCACCAACTGCAGCAGGAGCTGCTCAGACATCATCACAAAACTGAAACAGCGACAGCTCATGAGCATCTTGGAGAAGACAGCCAGAGAGCCGGCCCTAGAACCAGTGGGGCCATTTAAGATCCTGGTCATGCTACCCGAACTAGGCCTGCACCATAGGCCCACCTGTACACCAGAAGGAGAGACTTGGGCCAAACAACAGGGGGCTAAGCAAGAAGAGATGGGATGGCTGTTGCTGCTCAGACCAAGGTACTACCTCCCACGGTTGGACCAGGTCGCCAAGGACATTGTATCCAGATGCCACATTTGCGCTCAGGTAAATCAGAACAGAGGAAAACAAGCTCCAAAAGGAATACGCACCCAAGGTACTGTGCCTGGGGAACATCAAAAATTGGACTTTACTAAAATTAAACCAACTGTTTTTAAATATAGGTACCTCTTGGTGTTTATGGACACATTCTCAGGGTAGGTAAAAGTTTTTCCTACCCGGACTAAAAGCCTCCATAGTTACAAAGAAACTGCTCCAAGAACTAGTTCCTAGATTCAAATTGTCCTTAACTCTAGGATCTGACAATGGCCTGGCTTTCATAGCCAAAATCTCTCAAAACCTGGCAAAAGCATTAAACAGCGATTAAAAATTACATTATGCTTATAGGCCACAGAGTTCAGGACAGGAAGAAAGGATAAATAAAACTCTAAAGAAAACTTTAACCAAATTGGTTATAGAGATAGGCGAAAGCTCGGTCAATCTTCTTCCTTTTGCCCTTCTTAGGACCAGATGTACCCCTTACTGTGAAGGATTTACTCCTTATGAAATTATGTTTGGGACACCACCGCCTATTCTCCCCAAACTGAGAGACACACATAGGGAAGAGGTAACTAAACGATCCCTTCTTAAGTCATTACAAGCTCTACAACAAACCCGAAAAGCCATCCTCCAGACGGCTGGACGAATAGACCCCAACTCGCCACGGAGCCCGCCCACCGGTTCCAGCCTGGCGATCTGGTTTGGGTCAGGAGAACTCCAGCCTGGACACTGGAGCCAACCTGGAAGGGCCCATATCCTGTGGTCCTAACCACTCCAACTGCAGTAGAGGTGGCTGGAGTTTCTTCTTGGATCCATCATACCCAGCTAAAGAAGGCTGCAGAGGAGGAAGAAGGAAAATGGACTGTCACCAAGACTACAGATCCACTAAAGATAAGACTCAAACGGGTTCCTTAATGCCCCTTTTCTCTTCCTTTTCCTTTTCCTATGGCTCATCGCTATAGAATAGTACTTGCTAATGTAACCATAGACAGCCAGCCTATTTTCAAAATAGACCTTTGTAATTTAATAACTTATACATATATAGTTATGGAATCCTGTTTAATAAACTACTTGACTAATTATATCAAAAAGAAAGTTCATGCAGTAAAAATCTTAGTCTTAAGGGGTCATTATAACCCCTTATCAACTACTAAGTCTATGATTTGACTCAGGCCCATAGAACCAGTGGGGGAATGTAGGGCCCTAGAGAGCCCTAACAAGAGTGACTCCATGTTCTACCTGATCTGGAATTCTCCTCAGGCCCAGAACAACCAATCAGGGAAAAGAGCACGTAGCACAACCCCTGAAGCATGAACTAACATCCTGCTTACCTAACCCCAACATCCTGGAAGCGTTGGGCCATGTTCTAGACATAAGGTACCTTCCTACCTCGAAGTTGGGCCATGTTCCAGACATAACGTACCTTCCTAGCTCGAGCCAATCAAAAAAATAACACAATTCCTGCTTACTTCAGACTAGTGGTTTTGTCAGCACCCCATTGTCTGTAAATTAGGCAATGAGCTCCCCCCATCCCCAACCACGTGCGTGTGGTTTTTTTGCCTGTAAAAACTCTGTGTGAAACTAGTTCAGGGTCGCAGCTCCTAACTTTGCGTTGGACTGCGTCCCTACCCTGGCTAGCCTGTTTTAACCGAGGCTGAATAAATCAACCCTCCAAATCCAGTCAGACTCCTCTTCTTCCTTGCGACACCGGACTGGGTATAACAGTGCATGCCTGTAATCCTAGTACTTGGGAGGCTAAGACAGGAAGATCACAGGTTCGAGGACAGCCTCAGCTAGTAGTGAGACTCTCATCAACCTAGGGAGACCCTGTTTCAAAATAAAATAGGGTTGGGGGTGTAGTTCGGAGGTAGAATGCCCCTGGGTTCAATCCCTAGTACCACACACACACACACACACACACACACACACACACACACGCACACACACCTAAAAAAATGTAACACCAAAAAAACAAATAGCTCAATTAAAAAATGGGCTACTAAGCCGGGCATGGTGGCCCACACTTATAATCCCAGTACTTGGGAGGCTGAGACCGGAGGATCCAGGTTCGTGGCCAGCCTTAGCTACTTAATGAGGCCTCTGCAACATAGTGAGACCCTGTTTCAAAATAAAGAATAAAAAATAGGGCTGGGGGTGTAGCTCGGAGGTGGAATGCCCCTGGATTCAATCCCTGGTAACACACACACACAAAAAAAAAAAAAAATAAAAAAATGGGCTACTGAATTGAACTGACATTTCTCAAAATAAGAAATACATATAGAGCCGGGCGTGGTGGCGCATGCTTGTAATCCCAGTACTTTGGGAGGCGGAGACCGGAGGATCCGGGTTCGCGGCCAGCCTCAGCTCTCTCTCGCTCTCTCTCTCTCTCTCTCTCTCTCCTTGTCTCTTTCTCTCTCTCTCTCTCTCTCTCTCTCTCCTTAGTGAGGCCCTCCACAACTTCATGAGACCCGGTTTCAAAATAAAGTATAAAAAATAGGGCCGGGGGCATAGTGCGGAGGTAGAATGCCCCTGCGTTCAATCCCCGGTACCACACACACACACACACACAAATACATATAGCCAAAAAAATATATGAAAAAGTATTCAGCATCATTAGCAATCAGAGAAATACAAATCAAAACTACCCTGAGATTCCATCTAACTCTAATTAGAATGGCAATCGTCAATAATACAAACAATAATACATGCTGGTGAGGATGTGGGAAAATGGGAACACCTATATACTGCTGGAGGGAGTATAAATTAGTACAACCATTATGAAGATTAGTATGGAGGTTCTTCAAAAGTCTAGGAATGGAACCACCATATGACTATATCTCCTGGGTATATTTCCAAAAGAATTAAAGTTAGAATATTATAGTGATACATGGATACCTGTGTTTATAGCAGCAAAATTCACATAGCCAAATTACGGAACCTACCTAGGTGTCCATGAACAGATGAATCAATGAAAAAAATGTGGTATATACATACAATGGAATTTTACTCAGCCATAAAGAACAACATTATATCATTTGCAGAAAAGTGGATGGAACTGAGAATATTATGCTAAGTGAGATCAGCCAGTCTCAGAAAGTCAAGGGTCTTATGTTTTATATACAATGAAAATAGGAAACAAAAATTACTTCAGTCAAATGAGGAGAGAAATCAGAATAGTGGGAGGGGATCGGAGGAGGGAGATGGAGAGGGGAAAAATGAGGCTTGAGGAAGGGAACAGTTCAAATAAGGTTATGTCCATACATGAAGGTATCACTACCAACCTTATAAACATGTATGCGGAGGGAGGAAGGGGGAGCGAGGTATGATACAGAGGGAAATATACTAACTGATGTGTGCATGTGTTTCTGTATCACTTTGAATCTCACTATGATGTATAATTACAATACACCAATAAAAGCACAAAAATAAAGCCGGTCGTGGTGGTGCACGCTTGTAATCCCAGTACTTGGGAGGCTGAGACAGGAGGACTGGGTTCGCGGCCAGCCTCAGCTACTCAATAAGGCCCTTCACAACTTAGTGAGACACTGTTTTAAAATAAAGAATAAAAAAATAGGGCTGGGGGTGTAGCTCGGAGGTAGAATGCCCCTGGGTTCCATCCCCAGTTCCACCAAAAAAAAAAAAAAAATTATTTAGCTGGGCATGATGGCACAAGCCTATAATCCTAGTACTTGGGAGGCTGAGACAGGAGAATGGCAGGTTAGAGGCTAGTCTCAGCAATTTAGCAAGCCACTCAGCAACTTAAGTGATACCCTGTTTCAAAATAAAAACTAAAATAGGTCTGGGGGTCTAGTTCAGAGGTAGAACACCTCTGGGTTCAATACCCAGTACCAGAAAAATAAAAACCCCGACAAAACAAATATACCTTGGTCTTTACTTATGTGAATCCATTTTTGTTGTTGTTGTTGTTGTTGTTGTTGTTGTTACTGGGGACTGAACCCAGGGGCATTCTACCTCTGAGTATACCCCCAGCCCTTTTTAGTTTTTACTTTGAAACAGGGTCTTGCTTAATTGCTGAGGCTGGCTTCAAACCTGTAATCCTCCTGTCTAAGCCTCCCAAGTACTGAGGTTACAGGCATACACCACCATGCCTGGCTATGTGTCTCCATTTTTGGTGATAGTTGGCTTTGGCAATTTACACATCCACACAAGAGTTCTTTAAAAATCATAGTAATTCTCCTTTGAAAAAGAGCCAGGCATGGTGGCACATGCCTATAATCCCAGCTACTTGGGAGGCTGAGGCAGGATGATCACAAGTTCAAGGCCAGCCTAGGCAATTTAGCAAGACCCTGTCTCAAAATAAAAAAATATAAAAGGCTAGGGGATGTACATCAGTTATAGAGTGCCTCTGAGTTCAATACCAAATACAGGAAGGAGGGGAAGGAGGGAGGCAACATTTTTGAGGACTGTAAGTGAACAAATGGAAATAATAATAATGAAATTTATGAAACATTATCATTTTGACTGAGATGGGATATGACTATTTGGACTAAAGAAAATGAATCCCTTACAGGGTTGAGTACAGTGCAGAGGCTCCCAATTTCCAGCTGCCACATGATTCAGATGCTCAAGCACAGTCTACTCCATACATCCCTCATGGTATTCACTGCTGTCAGGATAAGTAATGCTCCTAGGAAAGGATCACCAATTCTTTTAAAATTTTTAACTGAAATTTCATAATAGAAAATATTACATTCATATTCTTCTTCCATTTATGGCTTACCTACAGATTCTAAACATTTTTCCCTAGGAAACTTCTACAGCCAAAGTTTGAGAAGTTGTGAAGTTTTCATTTATTTATTTATTTATTTATTTATTTATTTATTTATTTATTTATTTTGGTGCTGGGGGTTGAAGCCAAGGGCATTCTACCTCTGAGCTACACCCCAGCCCTATTTTATTTTTTTTTATTTTGAAACAGGGCCTCACTAAATTGCTGAGGCTGGCTGTGAACCTGCAATCCTCCTGTCTTAGCCTCCCAAGTACTGGGATTACAAGCGTGTGTCACCATGCCCAGCTTGAAGTTTTCTTTTAAAAAGATTGATTTCTTTTAACACCATGAAAGACAACAACAGTTATATTCAGAATTCAGCTATACAGAATTTTTAAAAATAGAAAGCAGATCCAAACAAAGAAGAGTTAATTATGTTAATAGTGACATAAGGATATCACATAATTTATAATAATCACTACCACTTTTTGAGTGCTTACCATAAGCTTGGATAAACTACTTTACGCATTTTTTCTTATTTACCCATTATGACAATATTAGGCAGTCACTATATTTACCCACATACTACAGACAAAGAAATTAGGGTTAAAAGAAGCTAAGTAACTTGCCAAAGGTCCTCTCACACCAGTATTGGGGAGAGTGGGGCATTTTATACTTTTTTAAATCTCAACCAATCTGCTATACTATTTATGTTTGTCTGGCAATTTTATATCCACTACTTCTGTTTCTCTCAACCCTCCTAGGAAACAGGTATGATTTTATTCATTTTATAGACCAGTAAATTGAGGCAGACAAGTAGAGCAAGTGACCTATCTATAGTCACAATAGTGAAAAACAGCCATGAAGCCTTCTAATGCCAAATCATCAGCCAGGTGTGGTGGTGCATGACTATAGTTCCAGTACTTAGGAGGCTGAAATAGAAGGATTGCAGGGTCAAGGCCAGCCTCAGCAACTTAACAAGAACCTCAGTCACTTAGTGAGATTGTTGCAAAATAAAAATAAAAAGAGGCTGGGGGTGTAACTTAGAGGCAGAATGCCCCTGGGTTTAATTCCCAGTACCAATAAGTAAATAAATGTTCTTTCAGAAATTCATATACACCGGGCGTGGTGGTGCACGCTTGTAATCCCGGTGCTTGGGAGGCGGAGACCGGAGGATCGGGGTTCACGGCCAGCCTCAGCTACTTAGTGAGGCCCTCTGCAACTTTGAGACCTGGTTTCAAAATAAAGTATAAAAAAAAAATAGGGCCGGGGGTATAGCTCAGAGGTAAAACACCCCTGGATTCAATGCCCGGTACCGCAAAAAAAAAAAAAAAAAAAATTCATATTCTATCTGGTGCCACCTATCTGACATACAATCCTAATAAATTTGGGTTTTCCAGTTTTCACATCCATGGCAAATTAGAAGGGAACCAGTATTTACTTATAGCAAGGTCTATGCTGGTGCTTTATATACATTACCTCATCTACACTTCAGAACACCATGATAGAATCAGTATGCGTAATGAACAGACACAGTCAGAAATTAAAGGACATGCTCAAAGGCTATACAGAAAGTGAGAACAGCAAAGAAGGCCTATTAGGCTCTTCATGACTATTGCAAATTCCTTGAAGATTGTGATTACTGTGATATTCCCATCCTTATGCTCGCTGAATTAGTGCCAGATAAGTATTTTGAATAAATATTTCATGAGTGTAATATATATATAGCCTAGACTCATTCCATCATTTACCCACCATTTCTGTCCAGAAATTTGAGCCAGCTGCCACTAATAATAGAATGAATATGAGATTATCATAAACCATTCACAGCAAATACATAATGGTAATAATAAATACAGTAGCATCACTGGGGTATATGTTTTTGGGGTTTTTTGTTGTTTTTTTTGAAACAGGGTCTCGCTAAGCTGCTGAAGGACCTCACTAAACTGCTGAGGCTGGCCTAAACCTGTGATCCTCATGTCTCAGCCTCTTAAGTACTGGGATTACAGGTATGTGCCACCATTCTTGGAGAGAATATGTTTTAAGACTTCCAGTGGATGCTGGAAACCTTAGATAATATTGAATGTTGCCATCAATTGGATCATATTTTCCACTCACAAACTGAATGCTTTTCCACCTTAACTAAGCCCTATCATGCACTATGGCCTTAATTTTTGCAGTTTGAGGTGCAACAGCAAAACTAGCATGAATTTCTCCCTTCTTCACAATTTTACAGAGAGAAGATTCATTCTCACCATAGATCTTAGCAACCTCAGCACGTGATTTTTTTTCTTTCTGTAAGAATAGTGCTTTCACTTAAAAGAAGCACTTTAGCCTGGCGTGGTGGCACATGCCTATAATCCCAGTACTTGGGAGGCTGAGACAGGAGGAGTGCAGGTTCGAGGACAGCCTCAGCAAGCAGTGAGACTCATCAACCTAGCAAGACCTTGTTTCATTCTTTTTTTTTTTTTTTTTTTGCAGTACCGGGAATTGAACCCAGGGGCATTCTACCTCCGAGCTACACCCTCGGCCCTATTTTTTATCCTTTATTTTGAAACCGGGTCTCACAAAGTTACGGAAGGCCTCACTAAGTAGCTGAGGCTGGCGGTGAACCCAGATCCTCTGGTCTCCGCCTCCCAAGTACTGGGATTACAAGCGTGTGCCACCATGCCCGGCTCAAGACCTTGTTTCAAAAATAAAAAAAATAAAATTGGGTTGGGGATATAGCTCGGAGGTAGAATGCCCCTGGTTCAATCTCCAGTGCCAAAAAAAAAAGGAAGCACTTTATGGTGGTTTCTCTTTGGCATATTCTATTGCCAGCATCACTACTCTTATGCTTTGAAGTGATTATTAAAATAGTCACTTGAATCCCAGTACTTGGGAGGCTGAGACAGGAGGATTGCAGGTTTGCCACCAACCTCGGCTACTTAGTGAGGCCCTTTTCAACTTAGTGAGACCTGTTTCAAAATAAAGAATAAAAAATAGGGCTGGGGGTGTAGCTCGGAGGTAGAATGCTCTAGGTTCAAGTCCCAGTACTGCAAAAATAAATAAATAAAATTAAATAAATAAAATAAAAATAAAAATAAAAATAAAGGTCACTTGAACACAAGTCCTGAAACACCATGACAGCAAAATCAGATAATCCAGATGGCTAAGTGACTAACGTGGTAGTGTATATACATTGTAGACACAATGGACAAAGGGATGATTCACATCCCTAGTGGGACAGAACAGAGCTATGAAAGATTCTATCATGCTACTCAGAATGACAAACAATTTAAAATTTGTGAATTACGTATTTCTGGAATTTTCCATTTGATATTTTTGGACTACAGTTGACCTTGGGTAAGTAAAACCAAAGAAAGCAAAATTAGGTGTGTGGCGGGGCTACTGTGCCACCAGTAATAATATCAGCCAGGTGTGGTGGTGCAGGCCTGTAATCCCAGCAAACTCAGGAAGCTAGAGCAGGAGGATTGTACTATGAGGCTAGCTTAGGAAACCTCATGAGAACTCGGTCTCAAAATAAGAAATCAAAGGGGCTGGGGTATAGCTCTGTGGCAGAGAGCCCTTGGTTTCCATCCCTAGTACTGCAAAAAATAAAAATAAATAGTATTATAACCCCACAGAGCATCTACAATGTCACCAGCTCCTATGAATCCTGGTTCAGTACAATCTCAGTTCCACACTGCCTTTCTTTTCCCACCACTTTTCCTTTAACCCAAGCCCCTAACTATTGCCAAGATGAGTCCACATGCTCCACCCTCCACACAGGTGCAACCCTGAGTTCCTAAAATACAAACCTGATCATTGTTTTCACTTTATAAAAAGGCTCTTAATCCTCTGCTGACTCCAAAATCAAGTCCACGAGCCATGATAACTTTTGAAATAACCCCAATCACCCTACTAATGCTGATCTTTTGCTCTTCCTACAAGTACCATCCATTCCATTTTTGCTTCAAGCCCCAGGCGTCTGGGTGTTTGCTAATACTGATCTTGGACCTGAGAAGCCCTTGATTCCACTCAGCCACACTCTCTACCTGTTAAAAGCCTCCTTTTCTTTCTCAAGTACAGTTTAAACATCTTAACAAATAAAAATTTCTCTTTTGGATAACATTTCTCACTAAATAAATATGTTTCCTCAACTAAATCAGAGATTTAAGGCTTTCTTCCAAGTTAAGTAGCTAACACCCAAAACTCTACTTCCAAACACTTTGAACAGCAATATAATCCCATTTTCCCATATATAACATTCATTCCCTGCCAGAAAGTTCCAATAGGCACAAGTTGCAGATGATTTTTTAAAATGTAGAAAAAAAATAGATGAATTAATTCATACTCTAGAATGAAAGCTATGAAGTTTTTTTTTTTTTTGCAGAACTGGGGATTGAACCCAGGGGCATTCTACCTCTGAGCTACACCCCCAGCCCTATTTTTTTTTTATTCTTTATTTTGAAACATGGTCTCACTAGGTTGCGGAGGGCCTTACTAAGTAGCTGAGGCTGGCCATGAATCCCGATCCTCCTGTCTCAGCCTCCCAAGTACTGGGATTACAAGCGTGTGCCACTATGCCCGGCTTAGCTATGAAGTTCTGATTGAACACAGAATAGGCAAGCTGAGTGTGGTGGCACATGCTTGTAATCCCAGTACTTGGAGGCTGAGACAGGAGGATCACAGATTCTCGGCCAGCCTCAGCAACTTAGTGAGACCCTCTGCAACTTAGTGAGACCCTGTTTCAAAATAAAATAGGGCTGGGGGTGTAGCTCAGAGGTAGAATGCCCCTGGGTTCAACGCCCAATACCCCCCCACACAAAAAAAAGAGTAGGCCAAATGATCACATCCAAATAACAACAAGCTATATGGAGGACTGCACACATTAAAGTTTTTGAATTCCAGCTCTATCACCTTCTAACTTACTGTGTGACCATGAATAAAACTGTTTAACCTCTCTGAGCCTCTTTTTAGTTATAGTATACCACTGCCCATTACACATGAATATAATCATAAATAACTATGACTTGAGCATAGAATGAAAGAAGATAAGCCACTGTCTCACAGCATGGACTGAAAACCAATTATGAAAAATATGAGACAACGTGATATGAATAAGGGGATCCCTAAGCAAAGTTAAATAAAAAAGAAAGTATTCACAAGTAGGAGGATAGCCTCAGAAATGTAGTGAGACAGCAATTTAGCAAGACCCTGTTTCAAAACAAAAAATAAAAATCTCAAGGTGTACCTTGGAGGTACAATACCAAAAGGAAAAAAAAGGTATCACTCATCTACTATGTATATGCAAATATGTTTATATATGTTATATTGGCAATCCACAGAATAATTAACAGTGTGAATCAGCCGGTGAATAAATTAAGGCAAAAAGAATTTAGTAGACATCATGAGAACTCTCCTGTATTCCTGGTCCTGAATAACAAGGCTAAAATCCAAATCCCTAGAATAATCCTGATAGAAGGCCATAACTCATTCTGCTAAAATTTAAAAATGTAGCCAGGTGTGGTGGTGCATGCCTGTAATCTCAGTACTTGGGAGGCTGACACAGGAGGATCCCAGGTTTGAGGGCAGCCTCAGCAACTTAACGAGACTCTCAGCAACTTAGCAAGACCCTGTTCCAAAATAAATATAAAAGCCAGGCATGGTAGCGCATGCCTGTAATCCCAGTACTTGGGAGGCTAAAACAGGAAGGGCACAGGTTCAAGGACAGCCTTAGCAAAAGAGCACAGGTTAAAGGACAGCCCCGGCATTGTATCAAGACTATTAGCAACACAGCAAGAACCTATTTTAAAACAAAAAATTAAAAAAAGGGCTGGGGGTGCAGTTTAGAGGTAGAATGTCCCTGAGTTTAATCCCCAGTACCACAAAAAATAAAAATAAAAAGAGCAGAATGCCCCTGGGTTCAATCCCTGGTACCAAAACAAATTTTATTTTATTTTATTTTATTTTATTTTTTTTTGCGGTACCAGGGGTTGAACCCAGGGGCATTCTACCTCCGAGCTACACCCCCAGCCCTATTTTTTATTCTTTATTTTGAAATCAGGTCTCACGAAGTTGCAGAGGGCCTCACTAAGTAGCTGAGGCTGGCCGTAAACCTGGATCCTCCGGTCTCCGCCTCCCAAGTACTGGGATTACAAGCGTGTGCCACCACGCCCGGCCCAAATTTTATTTTTTTTTAAATATTCCCGTAATCACAGTGCTTGAAAGGCTGAGACAGGATGATCACAGGTTCAAGACCAGCCTCAGCAATTTAATGAGACTCTGTTTCAAAAAATAAAATGGGCCAGGGGAGTAGCTCAATGGCAGAATGATCCTGGGTTCAATCAAGGAAAAAACATAAACAAAAAAACTTAAAATTCTACTTGGAAAATGCTACTTGGGACACCCTATAAACTATTAGGGTAGGGATAGGGGCTTTCCCACTATACTCTCCTATACTATTTGCAATTTCCAAATTAAAAAAGATATATGAGAAGGGGCAAATAGGCAAGGGACTCCAAAGCCCTCAAGAGACTTAAAGTTCAGGAGGATGGGCAATTGGAGTGGTCAACAGAAATTTGGCAATACTAGTGACACTTCAATCTCCCAAGAGGGTAGAAAAATCACACTCTCACATACTGGGCATAAGAGTAAAAAAGAACGGAACTGTGCTGGAAAATGGCTCAGCAATATCTATTAAAAATTTAAATGCCATACTCTTTGACTCAGTATTTCCACATCCAAGAATCTAACTTATCAAACACTTAAAATACTCATGGACCTTGGCAATCTTAAGCATCTTCATTGAAGCAAGGTTAATAGCAGTTAAAAACTAGAAACGGCAGGCACGGTGACGCAGGCCTGTGATCCCAGTACTTGGGAGGCTGAGAAGAAAATTGCAGGTTTGAGGACAGCCTCAGCAACCTACCAAGACCCTGTTTCAAAACAAGAAATTAAAAAAAGTGCTACAGGTGTAGCTTGGGAGGTAGACTGCCCTTCCAGTACTACAAAAAAAAAAAAAAAAAACCCAAAACCTGGAAACAACTCCAGTGCCCATCCAAACTGTATTATAATCATCTGGTGAAATATATCATAATCATCAGAGATAAGATAGAGCTATAGATACTGAAATTAAAATATAAACAGGATATTCAGTGATCTCTTTTTGTAAGAATAATGACATATGCTACACCATTAGAAAATAAAAATTTCAAAGAATGTGCACAAACTTAAGGAAATGGATGGTGGTTGACAGCTGTATAACATGAATAACATTTAAGTATACTGAACTGTATACTTAAAAATGGTTAAGATGGCTAATTTTCCATTATACAAAATTTTAACACAATTTAAAAAAACATTTTTCAGTGTGGAGGTTCCTCAGAAGACTGGGAATGGAACCACCATATGACCCATTTATACCACTCCTGGGTATTTTTCCAAAGGAATTGAAGTCAGAATATTATAGTGATACATGCATATCCATGTTTACAGCAGCACAATTCACAATGGCCAAATTATGGAACTAGCCTAGAAGTCTGTCAACAGATGAATGGGTTACAAAATTGTGGTATATACACACAATGGAATTTTATTCCACCATAAAGAAGAACATTATGTCATTTGCAAGAAAATGGATGGAACCAGAGAATATTATGCTAAATGAGTTTAGCCAGTTTAGAAAGTGAAGGGTTGTATGCTTTCTCTCATATGTGGGAACTATTATTACTATTATTTTTTTTGGCGGTACCAGGGATTGAACCCAGGGGCATTCTATCTCTGGGCTACGCCCCTAGCTCTATTTTTTATTCTTTATTTTGAAACAGGGTCTCACTAAGTTGCGGAGGCCTCACTAAGTAGCTGAGGCTGGCTGCGAACCCAGATCCTCTGGTCTCAGCCTCCCAAGTACTGGGATTACAAGCATGCACCACCATGCCCGGCTCATATGTGGAAACTAAAGAGAAAATGGAAACAAAAGGGACGCCCTTATCAGTAGAATAGTGGAAGAGCACAAGGAAGTGAGACTTGATGAAGAAAACAGTTCAAATAATTCTATGTACATATACAAAGTTATCAATACCAATCTCAATAATATGTATGAGGAGGGGGGGCCCAAAGGGAAACACAAGTGCTGTGCGCATGTGCGTTTCTATCACTCTGAACCTCATTATGGTGTAAAATTACAATATACCAATAAAAGTATGTTAAAAACATTTTTTTTTTGCAGTATTGGGGGTTGAACCCAGGGGCATTCTATCTTCGAGCCACACCCCCAGCCCTATTTTTTATTCTTTATTTTTGAAACAGGGTCTCACTAAGTTGCACAGGGCCTCACAAAGTAGCCGAGGTTGGCCGCGAACCTGCAATCCTCCTGTCTCAGTCACCCAAGTACTGGGATTAAAAGCGTGTGCCACCACATCCGGCTTATTAAAAACATTTTTAAAGGTAGTTGGATATATGATCTTAGAGTTTAGGGGAAATCTGGGTTTGAAATATTAATTTGGTTGTCATCAGAATATAAATAGAATTTTAAATCAAAAGACAGAATGAGATGACTGAGGGAGCAAGTACAGATATACATAAGAGGTCTAAGGACAGAACCTTGAAGCAGTTCAAAGTTTAGAGGTCAAGGAGATGAAGACCAAGCCAAAGAAACTGAAAAGAATTGCCAATGAAGTATGAGAAAAACCTTGAGAAAGTGATATGTCCTAGAAGTTGTAGAAGGATATTTTCCAAGAATGTGAGAAAGATCAACTATCAAATGATGCTAATCAATTAAGTGAGGTAAGGAACAAGAACTGACCACTGGAAATAGCAACCTGGAGCCACTGATGACCTGGATAAAAATAGCAGTAGAAGCCGGGCATGGTGGCATGTAATCCCAGTACTTGGGAGGCTGAGGCAGTAGGATTGCAGGTTTGAGACCAGCCTCAGCAATAAATAATTAATTAATAAAATAGGGCTGGAGGAGTAGCTTGGAGGTAGCTTGGAGGTAGATGCCCTGGCTTCAATCCCCAGTACCAAAAAAAAAAAAAATGTACAGAAGTAGAGGATGAAAGCCTAACCAGAATGATTCAAGAGAATGACAAAGAGCAATGAGAGACAACATAGATATAGAAATAATTTAAAAGAGTTTTATTCAAAGGGAGGCGAAGAAATAAACAATAGCTAGAAGAGAAAGTAAGGTCAAGAGATTTTTCTTCTTTTTTTTGCAGTACTGGGGATTGAACCCAGGGGCATTCTACTCCGAGCTACACCCCCAGTCCCATTTTTTGTTCTTTATTTTGAAACAGGGTCTTGCTAAGTTATGGAGGGCCTCAATAAGTAGCTGAGGCTGGCCGCGAACCTGCGATCCTCCAGTCTCAGCCTCCCAAGTACTGGGATTACAGCGTGCACCACCACGTCCGGCCTAGGCCAAGAGATTTTTTTTTCCCAAAAGAGATGGAGCCTCACTATGCTAACCCAGGTTGGCCCCAAACTCCTAGGCTCAAGTGATCCTCCTGCCTCAGTCTCCAAAGTAGTCTAAGTAGCTGGGAGTCTAGGAGCACAGTCCTGCATGCAGTTGAGAATGTATATATATATTTTTTATATATATATTTATATTTTTTATTAAAAAATATCTATTTTTTGTACTGGTGATTGAACCCCAGGGGCATTCCACCTCTGAGCTACACTCCCTGCCCTATTTTATTTTTTATTTTGAAACGGGGTCTTACTGAGCCAGGCATGGTGGCGCATGCTTGTAATCCCAGTACTTGGGAGGCTGAGACCAGAGGATCTAGGTTCACAGCCAGCCTCAGCTACTTAGTGAGGCCCTCCGCAACTTAGTGAGACCCTGTTTCAAAATAAAAAGTAGGCTGGGGGTGTAGCTCGGAGGTAGAATGCCCTGGGTTCCATCCCCAGTACCACACAAAAAAATAAATAAAAAAAAGAAACAGGGTCTTGCTAAGTTGCTGAGGCTGACCACAAACCTGCAATCCTCCTGTCTCAGCCACCCAAGTACTGGGATTACAAATGTGTGCCACCATACCCAGCTGAGAATATTGTTGCGGAGGGCCTCACAAGTTGCTGAGGCTGGCCACGAACCTGCAATCCTGTCTAAGCCTCCCACGTACTGGGATTACAAGCATGCGGCACCAGGCCCACAAGAATATTTTTTTAATAAGAGAAAAATTATGCTGTCTTAATACTAACTAGAATCATCTCCAGAGTGGAGAGGCACTCGGCCAATCTTCAGGATTCAGAGAAGGCTTCCAAAAGGAATTGTCCCATGCTGAGCCATGTAGGCTGAGTAAGAGTGAGTCAGGATGAGTGGGGGAAGAGGACTGAACAGCATGAGCAAAAGAGGTAAGAAACAGTATAGCATGAGGCTGGTGGGGGAAGAAGAAAAGGGCACTACTGTACAAAGTATAAGACTGAGAATGACAAGAGATGAGGCTAAAGAGGTAAGCGGTTGCCAAGCCTTTTAACATTTATCAAGCGCTACAATCTCGACCATATAGTTATCAGAGACTTACCAATACAAGGTTTAGGCAGGGAAGTACTGAGATCAAATTGATATTTCATTCAGGGTAGAAATGGCTAGAGGGATACCAGACTGAAATAAACACGGTTCGGAACTAGGACAATGTTAGAAGTGCTAAAAGGAGTTTAGTGACAGATCCTATGTGGTCAATGTTGAAAGCAGTTTCTGACTTGGGTAACTAGGCAGCGATAATGCCATTATCTGTGTTTGGAAATATTGGAGGGGGATGGCTAGTGAATGAATCATTTCAATTTTGAATATTTTACTTTTGGATTCTTTATAGGACACCCTGTGTATAAATTAGACAGATAAAAAACTGTTTCAGCTAGCAGTCTCACTGCTGTAACCCAAAATACCTGAAGACAACAATTTAGAAGAAGGAAGATTTATTTGCTCACAGTTTGGGAGGTTTCAGTCCATGTTAGGCCAGGTCAAGCCTGCAGAGCTCGGGGCATGGCAGCGGGAAGCAGAGAAAGCAAGGGAGGTGACAAGGGACATATATATAGTCCCCAAAGCCACACCAAATGACCCACCCCTCCAGCCACACCCTACCTGCTACCTTAAATAAATCCATTAATCTACCAATGGATTTATCCACTAATAAGATTAGAACCCTCATGATTCGACCATTTCCTCTCTGAAGATTTTTGCACCGTCAATACATGAGCTTTTCCAGGGGACAATCAATATCTAGACCATAACAAAAACTCAGACAAAAGGGCTCAATAGCCTGAAAGGCATCAGCATTTGAGTAGTCATTAAAATTATTGTAATATATGAGATAATACAGAGAAAATAATGAATATATTTCTAGGAACATTAAATTTAAGGAAAAACCAGTGGAGAAAATGCTTGAAGAGGTAGAATAGTCAGAAAGATACAAGGAAAACCAGGAAAAATAATACTAAAGAGGCCAGGAAAGGAGCCAAGGGCTAATGTCTCTACCAGTACACAAAAAGAAGCCATAGTGACCAGAATAAGCTGACAGAGATCAGAAGAGATCAAAGTCACATCACATAATAGCCTCAACTTTCTAATTCTATTGTATTAACTTTTCAAAAATGAATTGAATCTACAGGGACATCTCTTATGAGGTCCTAAAGTAGACAAGTCAATCTGAGTGGAAAAGACTAAGGGGACCGAGCAAATGTACCACTACCTGCAGTAGAAGGTCATTTATAGTTACAGAAGACTGTTTACAATATAGAAAATTATTATACTAAATTGGTAACATGTTTTTAATAAACCAAAAATTATCAAGCATAATAAAATAGAAAAATTTTACTTTTCATCATTCCTGACTTGTCACACATTACCTCTTCGTCTATGACTTCATGTAAACTCAAGCACTAACAGCAGAAATATCACATAGCTCTATGTAACAAGGAAACATATTTAAGTATGGATAATGTAGAAACCTACGGTGCTAGTAATTAGGCAAAAATATTGCCAATACAAATAAAAATGTATCAGAAACAGTATCTTTGATGTTAGAAGAAAGAGGATTTTTAGCTCCTATATCACTTTTTGGTACACAATTTGTCAAAGTAAAAATCACTTACTCTTGGATGACTGTACTGAACTATACTAATTAGAAGTAACTCACAAGTGTTTGGTCCCACCCATACAGAAGAACTTCACAAAGAACTTTGAGATAATCAACAGGAAGCGTATTTTCTTTTTTTTTTTTTTTGCGGTACTAGGGATTGAACCCAGGGGCATTCTACCTCCAAGCTACACTCCCAGCCCTATTTTTTATTCTTTATTTTGAAATAGGGTTTCACTAAGTTGCGGAGGGCCTCACTAAGTAGCTGAGGCTGGCCGCGAACCCGGATCCTCCTGTCTCAGCTTCCCAAGTACTGGGATTACAAGCGTGTGCCACCACGCCTGGCTAGGAAGCTATTTTCTGATGAGTGCCTAAAGCAAAATCAGTGAAGAGTACAAAGGACATGACAGAATTATTTACTTGAAATGAGAAAGTTAATAGCATTTTCTTGGGGTAGGGTGGGGGAAACTCCCAAGATGTGAGTCACCTGGATTACAGAATTAACTGGGTCCAGGATTTAGTCAGAGCTAGAAAAGCAGGACTCAGACCACAGCAGATCAAACATGCAGGTCTCTGGGCCAAAAAGAAAAGTCATGCTAGGTCAGTACCTCTAGTAAGTCAGAGAAAGAGTGCAAGGAAGGCATGACCAGACTTGACTTCAACACATGGGAAAATCTGTAGCTGTTATCCTTCAGCTTATTCCCTCCCCTGTTAACTTACTACTAAAACATCTATTTATTTATTGTGGTACTAAGGATTGAATCCAGGAGCATCCTACCTCTGAGCTACATTCCAGACTTTTTTTTTTTGAAACAGGGTCTAAGTTGCTGAGGGTCTAAGTTGCTGAGGCTGACCTCCAACCTGTGATCTTCCTGTCTCAGCCTCCCAAGTACTGGGATTACAAGTGTGCACCACTACACCCAGCTAAAAAACCTTTTTTTTTTTTTTCGGTACTGGGGATTGAACCCAGGGACGTTCTACCTCCGAGCTAAACCCCCAGCCCTATTTTTTATTTTATTTTATTTTATTTTTATTTTTATTTAATTTATTTTATTTATTTTATTATTTTATTTTATTTATTATTTTATTTTATTTATTTTATTATTTTTATTTTATTTATTTTATTATTTTATTTATTTTATTTTATTATTTTATTTTATTTTATTTTTTTATTTTATTTATTTTATTATTTTATTTTATTTATTTTATTATTGTTTTATTTTATTATTTTATATTTTATTTTATTATTTTATATTTTATTTTATTATTTTATTTTATTATTATTTTATTTTATTATTTTATTTTATTTTATTTATTTTATTTATTTATTTTATTTTATTTTATTATTTTATTTATTTTATTTTATTTATTTATTTTTTTTTATTTTTGCGGTACCGGGAATTGAACCCAGGGGCGTTCTACCTCTGTGCTACACCCCCGGCCCTATTTTTTTATACTTTATTTTGAAACCCGGTCTCACGAAGTTGCGGAGAGCCTCACTAGGTAGAGAGAGACAGAGAGAGAGAGAGAGAGAGAGAGAGAGAGAGAGAGCTGAGTCTGGCCGCGAACCCGGATCCTCCGGTCTCCGCCACCCAAAGTACTGGGATTACAAGAGTGTGCCACCACGCCCGGCTCCCCAGCCCTATTTTTTTATTCTTTAGTTTGAAACAGGGTCTCACTAAGTTGTGGAGGCCTCACTAAGTAGTTGAGGCTGGCCGCGAACCCAGATCCTCCTGTCTCAGCCTCCCAAGTACTAGGATTACAAGCGTACGCCACCACGCCTAGCTAAAAAACATTTAAATTACACTCAAGAAAACTAAAATGAAAGTTACCTTAGAATCACTAAATCCAACATATAAAGTTAATGACACTGTCATAAACAGGAGATATTTTGATTTTGCTAATATAACAACCAATTAGTAAACTATGTATTTCTGTGGTTATCACCAAGGATGAATGTCTGTTTATTTATTACATGAGTAGGTATCTTTTTTTCTTTTTTGCAGTGCTGGAAATCAAACCCAGGGCCTCACTCATGATAAGCGCTCTATCACTCAGCCATACCCCTGACCCTTACATGTGTATCTTGAATTAGCTACTTGATTTGTTGGCCTGTTAATCTACAATAATCTTCATTCCTTCCGTTTCTTTTTTTTTTCCTTTTCTACCTGGTACTGGGAATTAAACCCAGAGGTGCAACACCACTGAGCTACAACCTCAGCCGTGTGTGTGTGTGTGTGTGTGTGTGTGTGTGTGTGTGTGTGTGTTTTACTGGGGATTGAACCCAAGGACATTCTACCTCCAAGCTATACCCCCAGTCCTTTTTGCTTTGTTTTGAAACAGGGTCTCATTAGGTTGCTGAGAGCCTCACTACATTGCTGAAGCAGTCCTCGAACATGCCATCCTCCTTTCTCAGCCACCCAAGTACTGGGATTACAGGTGTGTGCCGCCTTCCCAGCCTTTTTGTTTTTTTTAATTTTGAGACAGGGTCTTTCTAAATTGCCCAGGCTGACCTCAAACCTCCTATCCTGCCTCAGCCTCCCAAGTAGCTGGGAGTATAGGAGTGTGCCACCACGCCCAGCTGCAATAATCTTGATGGCCACCTTTTAAATAGGAAAGGGCATTTCATGTGTTATATATATTAATTTTGTCATAATGAATGCAAACCGTGTCCTATTTCTATTTCTGTCATTTTTTCCTGGAATCAAAATTGTCAACATTTATTTAGATGCACATTCACTTTTTTTGCCTTCACTTGACTATAGGCTCTAGTAGTTGCTCACTTACCAATAAATTCTAAAGTGTTTTCCATTATTATACAGTTACACTGAATGCTTTAGAACTTTTCATTTGCCTACTACCATCATTTTGCTTTAAATATTTTTATCAATCATGTACTTCTCAAGTATAGTGCTAGCATTCATTCTTTAAAAGAAACTTTTTTGTGGCTAAGTAATGATATAAAACTTAATGAGTTCCAAGCAATTCCACTCCTAGGCATCTACCCAAAAGAAGTTAAAGCGTGGTGGCGCACGCTTGTAATCCCAGTACTTTGGGAGGCGGAGACCGGAGGATCCGGGTTCGCGGCCAGCCTCAGCTATCTCGCTCTCTCTCCCTCTCGCTGTCTCTCTCTCTCTCTACTTAGTGAGGCCCTCCGCAACTTCGTGAGACCTGGTTTCAAAATAAAGTATAAAAAATAGGGCCGGGGGCGTAGCGCAGAGGTCGAACGCCCCTGGGTTCAATTCCTGGTACCGCAAAAAAAATAAAATAAAATAAAAAATAAAAAAAGAAGTGAAAGACACAAAGAACTGTATGTAAATGTTCCTAGCAGCGTTTTCACAATAACCAAAAATTGAATCAACCCAAACATCCATCAACCATTGAAAAAACAAAATTGATATATCAGCAATGAAAATGAACCAACTATTGGTACATTCTACAACATGATGAATCTCGAAAACATAGTGAAAGAAACCAAATACAAAGAATTACACATTGTAGGATACTATTTGAAATTTCCAAAAAAAGCAGATCTGTAGAGACAGAAAGCAGATTGGTGGTTGCCTGAGGCTGGGTGTGGGATCTAGGATTGACTGCAAATGGGCATAAAAAATAGTTTAAGGTAACAGAAATGTTTTACAACTGAATTATAGTGATAGTTGCAGAACCCTATAGAATTACTGAAAATTGGTACTAAGGTACAGGTCAGTGGTAGAGCATATGCTTAGCATGCACGAGGCCCTGAGTTCAATCACCAGAACCCTCCAACCCCCCAAAAAAGAACAACTATAAAATCACTGACTTCAAGAATTTAATTTGCATTTATAATGGGTAGATTTTATGGAATGTAAATTATAGTTCAATAAGCCGGGCGTGGTGACACATGCCTGTAATCCCAGTATTGAGAAGCTGAGACAGGAGGATCGCAAGTCCAGGGCCAGCCTCAGCAACTTAGTAAGACCCTGTTTCAAAATAAAATATAAAATAGGGCTAGGGGTGCAGACCAGAGTTAGAATGACTCTGGGTTCAACCTCCAATACCCAAAAAAAATTATGCCTCAATAAACTGTTTTTAATCTGGGTGTGGTGGTACATGCTTGTAATCCCAGTATTTGGGAGGCTGAGACAAGAGGATTGCAGGTTTAAGGATAGCCTCAGCAAGCAGTGAGACTCATTAACTAGCGAGATTCTATTTCAAAATAAAAATTTAAAAAATAGGGCTGGGGCTGGGCGTGGTGGCGCACACTCATAATCCCAATACTTGGGAGGCTGAGACCAAAGGATCCAGGTTCGTGGCCAGCCTCAGCTACTTGGTGAGGCCTCTGCAACTTAGTGAGACCCTGTTTCAAAATAAAGAATAAAAAGCCAGGGCATGGTGGCACATGCTTGTAATCCCAGTACTTGGGAGGATGAGACCAGAGGATCCAGGTTCATGGCCAGCCTCAGCTACTTAGTGAGGCCTCCACAACTTAGTGAGACCCTGTTTCAAAATAAAGAATAAAAAACAGGGCTGGGGGTGTAGCTCAGAGGTAGAATTCCCCTGGGTTCTATCCCCAGTTCTGCAAAAAATAAAATAAAATAAAGAATAAAAAATAGGGCTGGGGGTGTACCCTGGAGGTAGAATGCCCCTGGGTTAGCCGGGCGTGGTGGCGCACGCTTGTAATCCCAGTACTTTGGGAGGCGGAGACCGGAGGATCCGGGTTCGCGGCCAGCCTCAGCTTGCGCATGTGCGCGAGCGTTCTCTCTCTCTCTCTCTCTCTCTCTCTCCCTGTCTCTCTCTCTCTCTCTC
>PVJS01033745.1:0-21982 GCA_004027185.1 Glis glis
GGAGGAGGAGGAGGAGGAGGAGGAGGAGGACTGAAGGAAAGACAGCTGGAGTTCATTCTGCCCAATTTGTTTCCAGATCCTATCTGGTATATGTTTTAAGTCTGCTGCTTCATGTCTCCTTCTGAATTCTGAATCTCATGATAAGAAGTTGGTATCCCTGTGCTTTTCAGGGGGAGAGGCCTAGAGTTGGTCATATCCTTTTCATGTGTGATAAGGAGTGTTTATTTAGATTCGGTCATATTAAATCCATTTCAACATTTACATATTACATCCCTGCTTTCTGATCAATTGATGCCCCCTACCCCCAGATCCACTCCTGGACTTCCAAAGAATTTAGGAATGTAAACCAGAGCTCTGAGATGGAATCACAGGGAAAAAAAAAAAATTTTTTTTTTTTTTTGTGGTACCGGGGATTGAACCCAGGGGCGTTCTACCTCTGCGCTACACCCCCGTCCTATTTTTTTTATACTTTATTTTTAAACCAGATCTCACGAAGTTGTGGAGGGCCTCACTAGGTAGAGAAAGAGAGAGAGAGAGAGAGAGAGAGAGAGAGAGAGCTGAGGCTGGCCGTGAACCTGGATCCTCCGGTCTCCGCCTCCCAAAGTACTGGGATTACAAGCGTGCGCCACCACGCCTGGCCGAAAAAACATTTCTAAGGTCTAGGTGTATATGGAGTTGACATAGTTTCAAATGCTCCCAACCGCCCCGATCCCTCACTCCAATCCCATCTCATCCCACTTGATTTCATTTTGCTTTGTTTCTTTTTAACCTAGATCCCTCATTTTTCTGATGGAGGCTCATCTGGATGGAATTGCAGTGTTATCCTCTCCCACCTGATGGATCATTTCCTGCCGGGTATGCTGCAAGACAATCTGGTGAACACTCCTTCCTCCTGGAGAGCCAAAGATTTCATAATTTTTCATCCTTTACGAGGAATCTGGCTCAGAGACTGCAGGGACTCAGAGGAGAGTGAAAGGATCCTTTGGTCTGATCTAGCTTCCCCCCCCTTTCGGTTTCTAAGGACATATTTTGAGCTTTATCTAGGACTCTGAGGGCTTGTTGAATTTAGAAGTTTAGGGTTGACCTCTTCATAGCCATCCACTTCACTGGCGACTTTCTCAAGCTTTCCAGGAAGGTCACAGAGGGTTGACAAACTTTGTTTCCCAATCTGTGTATAATAAGACCTCAATCGAATTGGATGGGCCTAGTTTATGGGGTGCTTGGAAATCCTTGAGGGATGTTCATTTCCCCAAAAGTTTCTTCATTGTTAGCAGACCTGTAGCTAGGAAAGCAGATATTCTACATAACGGGTGGTTATTTTCCTCTCAGATCTAAAAGTCAGTTTTAAGAAAGAGTTGTTGCTCCATTTCCCACTCCTTTCTAGATTCCCCATAGGTATTAAATTCTTTGCTTTTAATTTTAAATAAACAGTGTCTTTCTTTATCTTGAAAAAGATTGTACACGTTTCAGGAGGAGGAAAATGAGACATTGAAATTCCATAAGGAACTTATAGGGGTGACTTCTCTGTTCTTTTTCTTGATTGTGCTGATGGTTTCACAGGTATATACATACACCAAAACTGACCAAAGATAAGCTGGGCGTGGTGGGTGCACCTGTAATCCCAGTACTTGGGAGGCTAAGACAGGAGTATGACAGGTGTGAGGCCAGCCTCAGCAACTTAGCAAGACCTTGTTTCAAAATAAATACAAAAAAGGTCTGGAGGTATAGCTTGGAGGTAGAATGCCCCTGAATTCAATCCCCAGTACCAAAAAAAAAATCAAAGTTGACACTTTAAAATGTATATAGTTGATTATATGCCAATTACAATCAATAAAACTATTAGAACAAAAACCTATACCCAACATTCCACCTTTCTGATCCGAGTCCCCTCGACTGCCTTGTTATTAATAAACTGATGTTTTAGTTTTTTAAAAAAAAGTCCATAAGAAAATACTGTTGGCTCAGGTTCAGGCAGAACCGTCTAAAGTGACCTTGGGTCTCATTTTTATCCCATTGTTTTGTTTTGCCTACATTTAGAATCTAAGAACTTAAAGCCAAACTCTGCTGTGGGGAAAAGAGACTTACGGGTCGTTTGCCATCAGAAAACGGACAAAGTGACAAAACTCTACCAGAAATTATTTAAGACAAAGTGGTATGCAGGAGACAGCTGTGAATCCTCTCTCAAAGAACCTTCACAATTTTAAGGATTAGCTTGGGTACCATCTTAATTGCTATCATATGGCTAACTTGTCACCAGTTCTCATGGTCTGTGACTTAGGTAATACACACTGGTCAATTTTAAAGCTAAAATTTCAAACAAGTTTCTATGGATTGGAACTGGAAATATGAAGCAAGAAAAGAGAGAGTCAACTATCATCTAAGTGGTGAGGAATTGCCTTTTCTCTTTCACTATCAGAGTACACTCGTTTTCGTAAGAATACCAATGCCAATCTCTGCATGGGGAAGGGGGAATGGGAAGGCACCCGGGGGAAAGCCCACCACGCGCTGTGTGCATGTATGTCACTATCACTATGAACTACATTATGATGTGCACCAATGAAAGTATTTTTTAAAAAGTACACTAGTTTTGCCTATTTCCTTAGACCAAATGCTAAAATTACTCACGGATGGGAAACTGACCAACTGGGCACACGCAGTGACTGAATACTCACAAGGGGTGCTGGTTACACGGGTGGGAAGAGGATGAGCAGCAGAGCGTGGCCTCCCCAGTGACCTTGGTTCTGTGTCTCCATGGTAAGGAGGCAGGAATGGGGCCAGGAGTTGTAAAACAAATCCATTCCACCTTCTAATGGCCGTCCTTGGGGTTGTCTATACACTCACACAGAAAACCTGTTTCTTCAGGGAATTTTCATTAGGAGTGATAAGCTTGAAGCTATGTGAGGCCATGTTCCTCTTCACAGAGTTTCAACCATAATGGGAGAATATGAGGCCCAGAAATCAGAGAAGCAGAGACAGGTAGTGGGGCAGAAAAGGGGAGGGAGGGAGGGAGGGAGGGAGGGGAGAGAGGGAGGGAGCGAGAGAGAGAGAGAGAGAGAGAGAGAGAGAGGGAGATTAAGTGGTACTGGGGATTAAACTCAGGAGTGCTCTGCCTCTGAGCTACACCCCCAGCCCTTTTTGCTTTTTATTTCGAAACAAGGTCTCACTAAGTTACCACATGCTGGCCACAAACCTGAAATCCTTCCTTCTCAGCCTCCCAAGTACTGGGATTACGGTTGTGCACCTGGCTTCTCTGGTTTTTCCTTTAAAGAAAAACTCTCTGACAGGTAATCTTACATCACGTTTGTCTTAAGATAGTGATTTTTATAATGGTGAAGGGCATGGATTTAAGCCAGGCATCTTGGAATCAGATCCTGATTATATCATTTATTAGATGTGTGCCTCTACTTCCCTCCTTACTTCTCTATGTATCTTATTTTCCTCCTCTGTAAAATGGGGACAGTGCTTATACTTATACCAGAGGGTTGGTATGGGTTGAAGGAGACAATCCACATACACTCTTAGCCTGGAACCTGGCACTTAGTACTCGCTCAGCCAGAGGCCGCTGTTGTCCTGAGAGGGAGGCGCTGGCTGCGTGGAAAGGCCGCTGAGAAGCTGGCCGGGAGCCGGTCCTCCGAACACTGTCCGAGTGACCTCAACCAGGCGCCTCACTCTTCCTTACCCGGTGAATGGTGACATGAATGCCCGGTGCCTTGGTCCCTGTGGCAGCAAGCCGAGACACGGCTTTTGAGAATAAAATAAATAAGAGAGGTCTAGAAAGAGCAAATAGATTTCTACAAATAATGGGTACCCTTGGGGGAAAATGGTTTATTCTTTGAGCAAATATTTACCAAGTGCCTACCAGGTGTGAGGACCGAAGTACAGTTTTATCTTCAAGCAGCTGGTGAAACCTGTCCTGTGATGGAAGAGATTCAGGAGAGAGGATGAGAACGGGTTAAAAATAGAGGAAATCTGGGTACAGTGGTACACACCTGTAATCCCAGCGCTTGGGAGGCTGAGATGGGAGGATTCCAGGTCTGAGGCCAGCCTTAGCAACTTAGAGAGACCCTGTTTCAAAATAAAAAATAAGAAGGGCTGGGGTTGTAGCTCAGAGGTAGAATGCCCCTGGGTTGAATCCCCAGTACCATACAATAAAAAGGAGGGGGGGGGGCAGAATGTAAAAAATAGGAGATAAAGACCTAGCTCTCCATCTTCCTGTTTTCACAACGGGCTGACTCCATAAGGATTTCCTGAACCTCCTCGCCGTGGCCAGCCCAGAGCCTGCTGGCCTGCCATCCATTCTTCAAGCCAGTGCCCACTGGAGTCAAGTCAGACACATGTTTCCAAACAGCCACTTTCGCATGTCTTGCCCATGACTGATTTAATGCAAGCTGCTTTCCTTTGGTCTGAGACTAGTGTTCCAGAAGTTTGGAATTTTGGCCACACTCCCCATCCCCTGACCCAAGGCCTGTGGGCTATGGCAAGTCCTCCCTAGCCTGTCAAGGGCACCCGGCATCAGGTAAAGGGCAGAGGCGCGGCTCTGTGGTTCTTCCGGCTTCTAGCTGCAGCTTCGCGTCTGTGCCTGCTTCCTCAAATTTCCCTTTTTCAAGGTTCACTGCTTTCCATTTTCTTCCATTTTTCATATAAATAAGGCCTTTTGGGGGAACAGGGCTGGTGGCGTGTGAGCCGCAGCCCCTTGGACACTCTTGTTGGAGGAGCTTAATGGAGGCTTTTGAAGTCCTGTAAAGCAAAGTGAGAAATAGCAGCTGCCGTCCAGGCCGAGCGTTGGTTAGTAATGAGATGTGCATTTGTCATGAAGGTAAACACACTCAAAAACGGGAACATTAGAGAGAGGGCCCCGAGGGGAAAGATACAGCTTCTTAGTGATTCTGGGGCCAGGTGTATGCTGGTGTCACCTGAGGGACAGGCCTTCAAGCCCCAGCTGAAAGCAACGGGGGTCTGCACGTCCTCATCTACTACACAGCTGGGCTCCCTAGACACTAGGCTTTCAGCTCAGGAAAGCCCACCTCCTCCATGCAGCTGACTAAAAGCAAACCAACAAACCCCTGCATTCCAGAATTTACAGTTAGTTATTGTTCTGAAAGTTGCCTTTCCCAGGGGGAATATTATCTTGTCCACCAGGGTCGCCCTGGACTGCCCCTTTTGGAAACAGACCTACAAGCAAAAGTCAAGTCTCCGAGCCTGCCCAAATCTTGGCTTGGATTTTGAAAAAGATGCTTAATTCTGATCAATGGAGCAGGTGACCCAAGCTTACACTAGCTACTGTTTCCTGAGGCGGGCCAGGCAGGCACTGTTCCAGGGGTTCTGATGGGTGGGCTTATTTAATTCTCATAGTAACCTCATAGGTTAGACAGTATCACTACGATTTTATAGAGCAGGAAACTGAGGCACAGGAAGGTCAAATAATGTGCCCAGTGTTACATGGCTACATGGCTACATGATGGAGCTGGAGTCTGATTCCAGACGCCTCACTCATAACCATCCACTGGACTGTCTCCTGGATTTACTTGAGTGGTTTGTCAATTGCTGAATTGACGAGTTACCAAAGGGACTTCTTAACTCAATCTTTTACTTTTCCATAGGTCCATCAGACCTGGAGTCTCACTGTAAGAGTTATTCCTCAGCCCGCCCGCCCTCCCTCCTTTCTTTCTTTCTTTCTTTCTTTCTTTCTTTCTTTCTTTCTTTCTTTCTTTCTTTCTTTCTTTCGTCTCACTAGGGATTGAACCCAGGAACATTCTACCTCTGAGCTATACCCCCAGCCCTTTTTATTTTATTTGAAACAGTCTCACTAAGTTGCTGAGAGTCTCGCTAAGTTGCCAAAGCTGGTCTCCAACCTGTGATCCTCCTGTCTCAGCCTCCCAAGAACTGGGAATACAGGCATGTGTCACCACGCCCAACTTTCTTGGTCATTTTATTTGAAGAAGTCTCCTGTTAAAATGCAGATATGTTACTTGGGAAAGCATTTATTCAAAACTGCTTAATAAATTAAAAAGACTCAGACAGCAAGGAGATAAGAACATGGGAAATGGGACCAATGTCTTTTGATGGGACAAAAAGTAGTGAAAAGACCCTAATCCTTGAATTCCATGGAATGAAGCCAATAGAGTAGGTACCTCATCCATCCCTCCTTGCATCCACCCCTCTATCTATGTATCCATTCATTTATTTAACAGATACTTACTGAAGGCCTCTGATGTTCTGGGCTTCATGCCAAAAGCTGGGATACAGAGCTGAGCAAAACCAGACTTAGCCCTTCTGAGAGTTTAGAGTCTAGAAGAGGCGAAGTAAAATTGTAACTGATAAGCTCTGGAGGAAAGAAATACAAGGTGCTGTGAGAGCGGACGACAGGGGCCTGGGCTGTAACGATATCGAGGTCACTGGATGTTTGGCAGGAGGGCAGGGGGTGGGGGCAGAAGAGCAGCAGGGAGGGGCTCCCAGTGGGAGACGCTGCTGAACATTGAAGAAAACTCAACCAGACCCCAGGCTTCAATCCTCTTCCACATTTGGTATCTGTGCGAACTGCTTGGGCCCTAGGAAGGACATTATGACGATCATACAGCGTGCTGCTACTCAGATGTGAAGAAATCAAGACTTTGAACATTCTCTCAGCTGCGACTCTTTCCTTCCAGGACTCTACTGCTCCCTGTCACTTCAACCATCTTGACATTAATTGCCTTATGGATAAAATAATGTCAGAAGAACATTGTCCCTAAGCTCCCTTGGGAGTCTGTGGCCGCTCCAGTACAAGGGCTGCTGCTACGGTCTACCTACAGCTTTCCTCCATGTCTCTGCAGAATCTGCACGACGTGAAGAACCCCTGTAAGGGGTTCTAGAGTTCAAGGTGGGGTGGGGAGAGCACATGGAGCTTTCTTCTCTCTGCTTGCAGAGTGGGGAGAAACAGGCAAAAGAGTCCCATAGTTTACATGCTATAATCTGAAAACTGGGCTCAAGTAATGAGTCTGGAACAATGCAGTCCAGAAGACATGGTGTGCCTGGTAAACTCATCATATAAAGAAGAGTGTTGCCGGGCATGGTGACACACTCCTGTAATCCCAGCACTTGGAAGGCTGAGACAGGAGGATCACGGGTTCGAGGACAGCCTCAGCAATGTAATGAGACTCTCAGCAACCTAGAGAGACCCTGTTTCAAAACAAAAAATAAAAAGGGCTGGGGGTGTAGCTTGGAGGTAGAATGCCCCTGGGTTCAATCCCCAGTACCACAAAAAAAGGAAGAAAAGATGAGTGTTACCCAAATGACTGCTAAGACTGCACATTTCAGGAAGTCATGTATGTATTGATATGTTATTTGTTAATAATGTTAATAATAATACTAATAGTTAACATTCATTGAGTATTTACTGTGTGCTAATTGCTTCATGTCTACTTTCTCATTTACTTCTCATAAAAACACTAAGAAACCAACACCAAGCTGTTATTAACCCCATTTTACAGATGAAGAAAGAGAAATCTAGAGAGGTCAGGTGCCTTGCCCGAGGTCTCACCACTGTTGTAGTGTAACCAAGTTTGGAGCTGAGATCTGACTGATTAAAAACAGCACTTCAAGCTCTGGCACACTTCCCTCTATTGCCTCCATAGTAAGAGATATCAATATGCAAATCATTAACAAGGTCTATCTACTCTTTTTCATTAAGAAAGGTAAGTCCATTATGTACATATACAAATATGTAACAACAAATCCTACAATTACGTATAATTATAATGCACCAATAAATTTTTTTTAAAAAAAGAGAGGTAAGTCCCTAAAGACACTGAGCCCAACATTGCTAGACTCCACAGATGAATAAACTTTAAAAATATGTAGGAATTGGACAAAAGGTTGTCGAGTTTTTAAAAATGTAGTCCACCATCATTTTATTAAAGAAAGACTAACTAAAAAATTATAGAAATTAAATGATATCAGAATTTAGAAGCTGAATAAGTTTAGCCCCAGGAGAAAATCATTGCACAGCTCTGGTTTATCTCATCTTCTCAACCAGTGAAAACGGGACCCAGCCTGCTCACTGGCACCAGTGCGGGAACAGCTCTTCAGGAGTATCTGTCCTTTGCCTTTTAATATAACACTTTGATTTTGGATATAGCTGGAAAAAAATAGGATGGTATTTATTATACTCTTTTCTAACTCAGACTTTCCATTACCTTCATCTGGTTTCTATCCTCCCCCACCAGGCAATTAGTCTGAATATTTGAGGTTTCCCTATTGTCTCCAGGCAGGGTCTTGAAGACAAGGTCAAATCAAGGGCAATCCTCACAGGTCAGGAGTATTCTGCTTTGAGTCAAATGAATGTGTCTCTACATAAATTTTTTTTAAAAATATAAAATCACCATGGTTAACTGAAGTTATTGGGTGTTTAGACCAAATGGGTGAGTAGGTACTGGGCCAAAACCAAAGAGCAGATTTTAGAGATGTTCAATGATTTCAAAATGATAATTCATCACAGCACAAGTGGGCAGAGAGAAGCGACATCAGCCCTCAGGTGAAGGCTTGGCTCTGACCAATGTTCGGGGCCCTGATTTGTTTGGGGTCAGTGACCCTTCTCCGCTCCAATATTTTCTCAGACCTTTTTTGACCATTCGACATCACACAGTTCTTCTTAGTTTATGAGCTACAGGTTATCTTGAGGGCAGTGTCTCCTTTTCTGGGGCATATGTGAAAATTCCACTAGGTGAGCTGTGCACCGTCTCCTTACTTCATTATTTGCTTCTTTGACATTTGAGGGATGCGCTGTAAAAACTGTGTGCAATGTCTTAACATCTTCCTTTTTAAGTAAAGCAAAACATACTGTGAGGAAGTACGACCTTAGCAGAGGAAGAGAAAGAGAAAGAGATTGTCTTTTAACTCTAAAAAAAATAAATAAATGAGTCAGCCAGGCATGGCGATGCATGCCTGTAATCCCAGTACTTAGGAGGCCAAGACAGGAGGATGGAAGGTTGGAGACCAGCCTCAGCAACTTAGCGAGACTCTCAGCAACCTTGTGAGATCCTATTTCAAAGTAAAAAAAAAAAAAATAGGAAGGGCTGGGGGCGTAGCTCAGAGGTAGAATGCCCCTGGATTCAATTCCCAGTACAAAAATAAATAAATAAATTAAATAGAATGAATCTTCCACCACATCATAAAACAGAGTCTCTGTATCTGCAGGTAGCCCAGGTGACACAGGCAGGGCAGGCAGTGGTTGCAAGCATTTCAGGATATTGACCGCTCATCCTTCCCTCAATTTTCAGAGTGATTCAGAAGACAAATAAAACTAAACATAAGGGCTCTGATTTTTTTGGTATAAAATTGCCCATCAGACACAGGGACAATGGGCTTTTGGAAACAGCTCTGAATCCCCAGGTGAGTTCTATGATTCATGTTTTTCTGACCTTGAGCAACGTGAACTCTCGAAGCCTCCATTTCCATCTGTGTGAAGAAATCAAGCAAGACACTGTGAGTTCTTAGCACCGTATCCAGTGCGGAATGAAAGTTGGCAAAATGTGGCGGAGACCTCTGAGCTACCGAATTTTCTACCTGCTCCCTGCACTTCCGGCTTCACTCCATGTTAGTTAGAACTGACGGAGCACAAGTATATATGTCACATCTGGGCTGAGGCACTTAACAGCTGGTGTATATTCTCTCTCCCTCTCCTCTGCCCCAGTGACCTTGAAAGCCGCAGTGGAGCCAGTCACATCACAGTAAGATGGAGGGATCCTGGATCCCTGACTCGCCACTTGGAGGGAAGCTCAGGCTGCGCCACATCGAGTTTTGTGGAAAGGCACATCAAACTTTCCCAAGCAAAGGCACTGAAGTTTTGAGGCGTGTCAATCATGGTAGCTCACATTGATTATCCCAACATGCTCAGTTTCAGACACATGTATTTTCATTCAAATCAACAAACCACAATTTTTTTTAACCAGGAGCCCATTTTCATAGTACTGACTCAGTTTCTCTAGGCAGGAAATTCAGAGAAGTCTTCTGAGCTCATTCGTAATTTGTCTTCTCTTGATCCGTAAAAGGAGAAGTCTGTTTGGAGGATGTGACTTCCACCTAGCCAGTGACGAAGGCCTTGGGAAAAAAACCCAACTACCTGATAGTCATCAGCTTGCTCCGTGGCCTGCCAAGAATTCCAAATTCTCTTCTCACCATAGACGTACATAGCTTGCCACCGTCAAGCAGATTATAAAGTTGGATGTACTTGTTTCCTAGGGCTGCCATGATCAGTACCACAGACCAGGTGGTTTAAGAATGGAGATTTATCTCCTCACGGTTCTGGAGGCTGGGAGTCTATGATCAAGGCGTCAGCGTGTTGCTTTCTTCTGAGACCTCTCTCCTTGTAGATGGCTGGCATTTTCCCTGTGTCCTTGCAAGGAAGACCTGTCTGTATCCAGATTTCCTCTTCTTATGAGGACACCAGTCCTATTGGATCAGGGCCCACCCTAATGGTCTCATTTTAACTTAATTTCCTCTATAAAGGTCCTATCTCTAAATACGGTCTCATTTTGAGGTACCAAGGGTTAGGACTGCAACTTATGAATTGTGGGGGGAGCAACTGAGTCCATAACAGTGCACAACCAGGATGTCGGTGAGTGGTGGGGCCTGAGCATGGGAACTCACACATGAACCTGAGATGTGTGCAATGTATGAACGTGATTTGGTCCATGGTGAGACTTGGAACCAATTACAAGGCAGTAGCAGCTAGTCAGTCCTCAGAGTTTTTAATTTAGCTAATTTGAATAATCTCAGATTGTTCATCTGCATCTAGAGCCAGTTTAAAGGGTATAGCAGAGCCGGGTGTGGCGGCGCACGCTTGTAATCCCAGTACTTTGGGAGGCGGAGACCGGAGGATCCGGGTTCGCGGCCAGCCTCAGCTCTCTCTCTCTCTCTGCCTGTCTCTCTCTCTCTCTCTCTACTTAGTGAGGCCCTCCGCAACTTTGTGAGACCCGGTTTCAAAATAAAGCATAAAAAATAGGGCTGGGGGTGTAGCGCGGAGGTAGAACACCCCTGCGTTCAATCCCCAGTACCACAAAAAATAAATAAATAAAAAATAAAGGGTATAGCATTTAAAAAATCATTGAAGATAGAAATATGAGTGGGCTTTTCAATGTTCCAGTGTTTTCATTGTTTATTGTTAGTAAACAGTAGTGGCAATTTTAAAAATAGAAGAATATGTTGGGCACATTGGCGCATGCCTGTAATCCCAGTACTTGGAAGGCTGAGACAGGAGGATCACAGGTTCGAGGCCAGCCTCAGCAACTAAGGGACATCCCGTTTGAAAATATAAAAATAAAAAGGGCTGGGGGTGTAGAATGACTTTGGGTTCCATCCCTAGTAACAAAACAAAACAAAATCACAGAAGAATATTCTGTTTAAATTTGCTCTTCAACTTTCCTACTTTAGTTTGTGTTTATCAGTTAGCTGGATCAGAAAACCTGGGTCAGCCTATTTACTGGCTTGTTCTGAGTGGTGTCTGCCCTGCTTCCCTTGGGGACACACTTCTAGCCCTGTGGAGGAACGGCTGCATCCCAATAAATGAAGCTTAGGCCACACTCATTTCCAATTAGATGGAAACATTTGCTTTTAAATTTGTTGTGCTACCTTCTTTGAACATATAAAAGCCCAGTTTGGGGTTTCATGCATCCTTTCGGGTCGTTTCACTGTTGCAAACTCATGCATATGTGTACAAACATGAAAGGAGGTTAAATCAAGACTCGGAACTGGGAGATGCGATGAATTGTCAGCCTTTTTAAGACGAGTCACTACACAAAGCCAAGTCATAAATTAATGATGCTTCAGATCATAAATTAATAAGGACAGCTTGCCTAAGAGGCAGATGATAATTTGTAAAAGCCATTGCAGGCACAATGTCTCAGGCAGCCCTTGGGAGGTAAAAGAATTGAGAATAACATCCACAGTGACAGCCCTTGCTTATTACTGGAAGAACTTTAACGATTCCATCTCAGACTCTGGACTTTGTGGTCTGGGGATGTAGCTCTGTGGTAGAGGACTTGCCTAGCATGTGGGGCCCTGGGTTCAATGCCTAGCACTGCAGAAAGAAAGAAAGAATGAAAGGAAGGAGGAAGGAAGATAGGGAGGGAGGGAGGGAGGGAGGGAGGAAGGGGGAGGAAGTGAGGGAGAGAGAGAGAGAGAGAGAGAGCGAGCGCAGGCTGAATTTGGACCTGCACAGAGTTTGGGCAGTATGGGGGGCTATTTCGAGGAGGTATTGGGGAGATGGTGGGCAGGAGTTACCATAAAAGTCACCATGGTCTGGGAAAACTCCTAAGTATGTGCTGATGGCCCAGAGGTCTGCAAGGAAGTGCCGTGTGAGGCCAGGGGTGGGCTGGGCTGCAGGGTCCCAGGACCATCTTCCCTCGGGACTGGGGATCTGCAGTGCCTTCCAGGAGTCTGCGGGGCACCTGTACCCAGGCCTGCTGGCCCTCATCTGGAGTGTTCCCTCTGTGCCCAGTCGCCCCCAGCAGCCTTGCCCTGCTGAGCAAGACCAGCCCAGAAGAAACCTGAAGGGACTCTCATGTCCCGCGGAGAACCTGCCTGTTGTCCACACATGCAGCTGCCCTTAGCCCTGGAGAGAAACAGAATTGCCCTGTGAAGAGGAGCCTCAGGCAGCAATGCTTTCTCCCAGCTGCTCGCTCGTCACCTGAGGTTGATCTGTGGTCATCACAGGTTATGCACAGGGTTGTCATGGGGTTTAAAGATAGTAAAATGCACACAACGCTGAGCACATGCCTGGTGCATGGTAAGGGCTATGGAGGCATTTCTCAAAGAAATAGGTCACAGAAAACCGGTAAGACCTGCTGCTCAGGGTCATGCCGGCCAGCATCTTGGAGGTCAGCCTGTGGGCCCGTGGGGCTCAGGGCCAGCAGCAATGGCCTGGCCCAGCCTCTCCCTGTGCCTCTGAGGAAAACAAGCCTGGAGCACAGTGGAAAGAGCATTCTCCTCAGGGCCCGGAGCACTGGACTTGAGTTCTGACTGTATCAGACACACATTCTGTGCAGGTCGCAAGTTGCGTAAGCGCTGAGGTCTCCATCGCTCACTGGTAGAAGGAGAGCCGGAGACAGGGCTCTAAATGTTTCACCTGCCACACCTCTTCACCCAGAGCTTAAGCGGGACCTGAGGAGCTAAGCCCTCTCATGCGGGGCAGGAATGAAGGGGGCCCCACTCCCCTGACATCCCACCCAAGACCTTGTTCAGAGAGCACAGCTTAAAACCCACAGTGCAAGGTGCTACTTCCCGACTGGATGTGTGTGAACCCCGTCACTCCTTAAAACACAGACTGACTCAAAAGTGGGGGCGAGGCCCAAGACCCGCATTTCTATCAGGCCTCAGGGACTCCCGGTCCTGCTGATGCCTTGACTGTGCTGCGGGACAGGAGGTGATCACTTAGCTCCACGCCTGTATGTTCTTCTGATGGGGGCCCCTCCAGTGATGGGAGACCCCCAGTGCCAGCTCCTTCTCTTCTTTCTTGCCGAGTCACTTGAGATTTAACTACAGATGTCACAATACACCCCTGGGTATTTCAGCTCATCTTTCCTAGTAATAAGGTCTCTCTCCTATACGACTATCCAGACATTCAGGAAAGTTAACAGTGATGCGATTCTCTTCAAAATTTGTAATCTAAAGTGGCATATTCTCTCTCCCTCTCCTTCCTTCTCTCTCTCTGTCTCTCTGTTTCTCTGTCTCTCTGTCTCTCTCTTTCTCTCTCTCTCCCATAGCTTCCCAGCTTAGGTCCTAAGACCACAGACTCTGAGGCTAGAAAACCTGGTTCCAATCAAGCAAGGCACAGTAGGGGCACATCTGTAATCCCAGCTACTCGGGAGGCTGAGGCTGGAGAATCCAAAGTTCATGGCCTGCTTGGGTAACTTCCAGAGACCCTGTCTGGAAAACAAAAAGGGTTGGGGATGTAACTCAGTGGTAGAGCTCCCTTGAGTTCAATCCCCAGTACAGCAGAAGGAAGGAAGGAAAGAAGTTAGGAAACCTGGTTCCAAATCCTGTTCCTTTACTTAATAGCTATGTAATCTTGAGGAAGAACTTTTCTGTACCTTGGTTTCCTCCTCCCCAAAGTGGTGATAATTATGCTAGATCAATCTCATACAGTTGCATAAAGTGTTAAAATATAGTACATAGAGGACTCACCAGCATGCATAGTACAAGGAAAGTAAAATACTTTCCTTGGGGTTAAGTATTACTACTATTATTACTACCACTGATACTAGTGTTAGTAGCACATACTACTTATTGTGTGCCTGGTGTTTACTGTACTACGTTCTTTATAAATACTAGTCTCAGCTGGGCATGGTGGTGCATGTGTGTAATCCCAGTATTTGGGATGCTGAGATAGGAGGATCGAAGGTTTTAGACCAGCCTCTTAGTGAGTCCCTGAGCAATTCAGCAAGTCCCTCAGCAACTTAGTGAGATCCTGTTTTATAATAAAAAATAAAAAGGAATGGGGGTGTAGCTTGGAGGTATAATACCCTTGGGTTCAATCCCCAGTATCACCCCCCCCCCAAATAAAAACACTAGTCTCTAAGCCAGGTATGGTGGTGCACACCTGTCGTCTCAGTTACTTGGGAGGTTATAGCAGGAGGACCGATTGAGCCAAGTTTGAGGCCAGCCTGGGCAACATAATGAAACCCTGTCTCTAAAAACCAAACAAACAAAAACCTAAATCCCTTTAATCCTCATTAGGTCTTAGGTGGTGTTTTTTTTTAAAGATTTTTGAGTATGATGTGACAGGCACTTTTATAAGCTCTATACACTAATTTTAATTAATTTTCACAGCGAGCCTTTAAGGTGGATGCTTGAAGGGCTCTGTGTCATTGATGAGGAAACTGGGGCTTAGAGTAAATGTTTTGCTAAAAGTCACACCTATTTTAAGTGTGGAGAAACCAGGACTTTCCTTCAGCTCTATCTGAAGGCTCTCAATATAGAATCAGCTGATGGGCTTGTTAAAACACAGATCTGTGTGATTTGGTAAGTGTGGGGTGGGGCCTAGAATGTGCATTTCTGCTAAGTTTCCAGGTGATGCTGACCTGGGGGGTCATATTTTGAGATCCTCCGTGTTTGTGGGAGGTGCTGCTTTAGCCTTAGGATAGACACAATCCTGCAGTTGATGTCTTGAAGTTTTGCCAAGAAATCGTAACTCATGTCCCAGGGTTCATTACAGTGTCAGCTTAAAGTCTTCCTTACATGTCACTTTAAAGCTAGTGCTCAAGGAAACAAACTTTCCCATCCCAGACTCTGGTTATGAGGATGTGCTGGTTAAGATTTATATTATTGTTTGTTTGTTTGTTTGTTTGTTCTTTGTCTTTTTCCACAAGGAGGTCTTGAGCTTTTCCTGCAAAAGGACCATGGACACTGGAGCCGCCAACATGGTAGATTTCAAATGTCAGTATGTGAAGAGGCAGAAGAGACCCGAAAAAAAAAATTCCAGGTTGGGGAAGGGGTTGGGATGTTTCCCTTGTTCATACCAGATGATTACCAAATATGGGAGAGCTCCAGAATTTTAGAACAGAAATCCTGAAACTGGGAAGGAAAATCCATACAAGTGTGTGGTCACCAACTTATTTCCTCTCAGCGCCAAACCCACCCATGTTTGCTCTGCTCTGGGATGTGCAGCTGGGCCCTGTAAACATTTCTCCTTTTCCAGCTGCCTCAGTGTTAGCCTTTGTCAAAGAGGGTGCTTCCTTCACATGACCTGAAAGGTCGCAGAGAGGAAGAAGCTTAACCTTGCAGTTCTAGCATGCTTCTTTTTCTCCTACAGTACAGCTGCCAGCTCACTATTCACCAATTTTCTCCTGCACCCAGCAGACTACTTCTTGTATACCAGCTCCAACCATCCAGTATGGCTACAGGTGGCTGTCAATCAGCCCCAGTCCAGGGGTGCCCCACCAGGCCCTGTCCTGCTCTCCAGCTCAGCCATTGGCACTCTCCAGTGAACTTCTTAACTACCCAGCTTACAGTTCCTGCAGACCTGCTCTCGCTTGCCTGCACCCTATAGTGCATCTCTCAGCTTCCTAGCAAGCTGTTCCTGTGGGCTAGCTGGGCCTAAACTCTCTGGCAAGATCCTCTACTGCTGGAAGGTTATGTATGTGTTTCTCTGCAGCTATCCATCCCATTGAGGATTGAACTTCAGTCCTGGAGGAGGGTCCTCTTTCATGTTCTCAGTTCTTTCGTTTTTATATTTTTTCCACTCTAGAGGTAATAGCTTCTTTTTTCCTATGCCTGAATTCCTTAGTTCTCTTTTAGTAGTTCACTACCTTTTAATAGCTAATAATTCTGTGTGCTGTGTTCGCTGTTCAAATACTGATGTACACTTACCTCCTGTTAAGACCTTAATGATACATACTTGACAGCAAGAATGGTCTCAGAAGACAGATCCTCAAACACAGGTTTGGTATTAGTTTGTTTGTGTCTTTAGCCTAAGGGCAATGATAAACTCCTTTCCAGTGGGAAGGATACTAATAATCCATGGTGTGCAGTAGCTTTGCAATTAATCAAACTATTGAAATCGAGGCAAATGATGAACAGGAGCCAATGGCCCTTGGTTGGGCTCTGGTGTTGGGTGACCCTCCAGAGCACGCTGAAACATTTCAAGAAAGCAAAGGGCAAGTTAAGGTTCTTTCATTCTCAGTTTAAGTCATGGTTTGAGAGCCAGAAGTTTCCATGACTGTCCTAAAAGAATTTTTTATTATGACCACAGACAGATATTGCTAAAAATCAAACACAAAATTAATTAATTTTCAAACACAAAACTTAACTGGGAGGCTTGCAGAATTACAATGTCTGGTGAGTTCGCAGCCTCACCAAGTTTCTCATGTAAATATTAAGGGGGAACCTATGGGGCCAGGACAAGACACTGAACCTCAGAGTGGGGACATGGGGTAGGAAGTGACTCTCTAACACTCCCATCACTCTGAGCCTCCCTCGCTCATCCTCTGTGTCTGAGGAGACCTGCCTGCTCCTGATGGAAAACTCCAGGTAATTTCAACTGGGGCAGGGGGTTTGGGAGGAGTTGCTCCTTTCCCCAAAGACCCACCACAGCTGCCCCTTGTCTTTACTAAACCAACAACTAGGTTCAAATCACAACATGCTTCATGGTGCAGAAACATGTTATGGCCAAGGAGGAAATGGCTTACATACATATGTATGTTGGTAGAAACCTAAAGTATACATGTGGGGCAGATTTTGTAAAATATAATACTTGGTCATCATTTCTATGTCTTTTCTTTGAGGCATAATCAAGGGTCTTATTATTTTATTTATTTTGGCACTGGTCCTTTTTAAACAAAGAAATTTCATTTTATGAAAGAATTATATGGAGACTAGCATTACTAGAAATTAAGAATGTAATATGAAGCTACAGTAGTTAAAGCAGAATAACACTAGTACATGAATGAACCCAGTGGTCAGTGGAACAAAATAGAGTCCAGAGAAATACCTGAATATGAATAAGAATTTGATTCATGAAAACAGTGGTATTTTGGGTAAGTTGTTGTCTTAGCTTTCTGTCACCATCACAAAATACCTGAGAGGTTTCCTTTGGCTCCTGGTTTCAGAGGTTTTGGTCCGTGGTTGCTTGGCCCTGTGGCTTTGGGCCTGTGGCAGCCCAGTACATCATGGCAGGAGTGCATGGCGAAGGCTGCTCACCTTCTGGTAGCCAGGAAGTGAAGGGTTGGGGGGTAAGAGAGAGGGAGAAAGTGAAGTAGGTCAGAGTTCTATTATCCCTTCCAAGGTCATGACTCCAAAGACCTAACTTCCTCCAACTAAGCCCCACCTCTTAAAGGTTCCACCACCTCCCAATAGCACCAAAAGCTGGTAACCAAGCCACTAACACATGGGCCTTTAGGGCCTTTATCAGGTCCAAACTATATCAGTGGTCAAAGCACATATAAATAGATCAGTAAATAGTATTATGACAATAGGCTACTGGTCCGGCAGGGGGAATAAAGAAAGAGAAAGAGAGAAAGGGAGAAAGAGGAAACTGCACCCTTCCCTAAAACGAAGTTCATTTTGGTCTATTATTTGCAACATATAAAAAAATCCATACAAACATTAGAATAAAGATATTTTAGTTTATTAGAATGGTAAAAGCCTTTCTTTCAAAGCATGACATAAAACCAAGAAGACACAAAGAATAGATTTGTAACATTTAAATTAGTAAACCGAATCCCAAAGGCAACAAATTAGAAAATACAAATGCCACTCATATTGTAGACAAATATTATTTCATTTAATTTACAAAGAACTACTATAAGCCAAAAATAAAAAAGGTAAAAAAATGGACAAAAGACAAAAGCCAGCAGCTCACAATAGAAGAAGCACAAGGGACTATTCACAACACAAATGGCCGCTCCACGAGGAACCCAAGAAGATGCACAGAACCAGCACACAGCACACCTGGTGAGGATGGATGATGCCGGTGCTGAGGAGGATGTCAGGAAGGGAAAACAGGCTAAGTCTTTCTGGAAGAACAAACAGACTGAATCTTTGGAAGTTTAGCCAGTTAAATCTATCAAAATTTATGTCACTGTGTGTGCCCTTTGACACAACTCTACAATATTTATGAAAGATATGCTCACACCAGGACACAAGACATTTGAACAAAATGCTCATTGCTAGTCTGTTGTATTAGTGGGAAAATGCTGGCAACAATCCGAATGATCACTTTTAGAGAACCGGTTCAATAAATCATGTTACATCCATATGGTGAGCCCCTTAAAATGATGAGAAAGATTTTCAATGATAACACCAAAAGATGTACACAGTATGTTGTTAAGTAAAACAAACAAAAAACAAAATGCTAAACAGTATGTGTTGTATAACCTCATCTGTTTTTTTAAAGTATATATGTATACTATAAATGCCTGAAAATGCCTGAAAGGCATACTAAAAGTAACAGATTTTTACCTCTGGAAGGGGATAGGAAAGGCTGTGTTTGATAAGAAGCCTGGGATTTTTAATTTTTATTTTATATAGTTCTGACTAACATTTTTTAGTAAGCATGTATTCATTTTGTTGTTTAGAAAATAAATCCCCCTAGCTGGGCATGATGCAGCATACTTGTAATTCTGGTACTTGGAAGGCTGAGACAGGAGGATTATGGGTTTGAGGCTAGCTGCAGCAATTTTGTGAGACCCTGTTTCAAAATAAAAAACAAAAAGGGCTGGGGGTGTAGCTTGGAGATAGAATGCTCCTGGGTTCAGTCCCCAGTACAAAATAAATAAAATTAAAATACCCCCCCTCACACACACACACACACTTTTTTTTTTAAAGAATCTTCCTTTCTCTTTCTTCTTTGAGGATTCCCTGCTTTGTGGATATTCTATTCTCCTTTGCTCTGAGACCTGCCCAGAAAAATTGTTCTCAAGCTACAACCAGGTTGGGTGACCTTGGGAAACACAGGAAAAGTCCCGAGTTCCCATTTTTAGTTCCGCCTCTGCCTCGCAGTATGATCTGGGGCCACTCAACCTCTCTGAGCGTCAGTTTCTCCATTTGCGCAGCAAGGCTGCCGGGCAAACTGCCTCCTCCGAGCTCTGTGAGACTGGTGGCCCGCAGGGACCTTCTCCTGCGGGCACCTTCAAACCCCCTCGCTGTCTCGGAGAGCAACTCCTGCCTTATATGGTCTCGTCAGCCCACCTTTCACACGCAGGTGCCGCTGACGCTGATGGACAGCAGAGGGCTTTTATTTCACCTCGATCTTCTCTATTTTGGGTCACTATCAGCAATTTCACATCTCAGACTTGCCTTTGGCATCTAAATGGCCTTTTTAGGGGCTGGAAGACAGATAGATGCTGTAGCTATCAAGGGGAGCTGTCTTTATCTAGGGTTGAAGTGGTTCCCTGCACAATCCTGTCATCCAAACACCTGAGTGGCTCCTGAGTTGAGCCTAGAGACATTGAAAGCTTGGACACCTGTCTAGGGAAGAACTGTAGCCCCAGGCCTGATGACCACTTCAATAAACACGACTTAAACAGCTCCATGAACATGGTGTTGTATGTGTGTACGTGACTACCTTCCACCAAGCACTTCCTCTGTGCCTGCCAGCAGGCCTGGTGCCTTCCATGGGACAGCTCATCGAACCCTCCAACAGCCCAAGGGCTATGTGTTATATTGACTTGACTTCACAGAGGAAAAACAGTCGAGACTCAGAGAAAGAAAGCAACTTATAAACACATGTACCAGAGACCGGCTTGCTTTTAAGACATTGAGTCAAAGGATATGCACAAAACTTTCTTAACCTCCAGCAAGGACCTAAGAGGTCACCCCAGACAAGCTAGTGAATATTGGACAAGGATGATATTCATGCTGATCTCTTCTCAATTCAGTCCCCAACACCCTCCCAACCACCACCCAAGTGCGATTATTTCCATTCTCTTCTTCCCCGGATCTTTGCTTAACTAAATAAAAACCTTCTGGTTGTCAGTATTTGCCAAGTTATGGCAGCCAGGCAGGCTAGGAGGGCCAGCTTCGAGGAGACGGGGTAAAAAGGAAATGTTGATGTGTCGTTTAAAATATGGTCAGTGCCCGTGTCTGAAGTTTGCATGAGTCTTTGAATCAATTTTGTTGACTCGGGCACTTTGGGGAGGCTAAGCGACATATCTTGAAATATGGGGCTGGGAACCTACTTCGCTGGGCTCATTTTTCAGTGACAACTTGCACCTTATCTCCAGGACCTCCATTCCTAAAATTGTAAGCATATGTCCCACCGCTATTGAAAATAAATTTGTCAAGACAACAAGCTGGCATGGTGCAGGGCGGCGTGCAAAACAGGAAACCGTGGCAAATGCTTCCATATTTCTCCAGGAGACAAATTACTCCGCTCTTTTCACCGGGAACCACTGGAGAAGTCAGTGTTTTATTTCCTAGACCTATAAAAGTCTAATTGGTGCCCACATGTCAGACTAGAGTATTTCTTCCAGCCCTTTAAAGTCTGCCGTAAGATCGGCTGGAAGGAAAAGACAACAACTGGGTTCTCCTTAGAATGCAATGACTCCATCCGAAAATGCACAGATTCCATGTAGAAGCTGTTTGGACATGACTTTTCTTTTTCTTGGCTCCTTGTTAATGGCTCTCATCCTCACATCCCAAACCCCGCCTGGCCCTTACTCTCTCCCCCACAATGTACAAGTCCAAATCACTTCTTTTTGAGCCTAAAGGTTACTCTAGAGCCCCTAGTGAGTTTTGTAACACCCAAAAGAAGATACACACATGCTTTTTGAAAGGATGCAAGAAACTATTTCATCATTACTGAATGCAAAAAATTTTTCTGGAAAGGTGAAATGATCTGAATGTTTGCATCTCCCCCAAACTTTTATGTTGAAATCCTTAAGCCTGGCATGGTGGTGCACACCTGTAATCCCAGTATTTGGGAGGCTGAGTCAGGAAGATCACAGGTTTGAGGTCAGCCTCAGCAACTTAATGAGGCCCTCAGCAATTTTGCAAGATCCTGTTCCAAAATAAAATATAAATTAGAGCTGGGGGTGCAGCTTAGAGGTAGAACACCCCTGGGTTCAGTCCCTAGTACCAAAAAAAGAGAGAGAAAGGAAGGATGGAAGAAAGAAAAAAGGAAGGAAGGAAGGAAGGAAGGAAGGAAGGAAGGAAAGAAGGAAGGAAGGAAGGAAGGAAAGAAAGAGAGAGAAATCCTTACAACGTGATGGTATTAGGAGGTGGGGCCACTGGGGATTGATTAAATCAGGAGGGTGGAGCCCTGGTGAATAGGATTTGTGCCCTTATAAAAGGGACTCCAAGGGCGTGGCCGAAGATGGCGTCCAAGGGAGACACCACGCTATGATCTCTCTGAGACGCACACCTCATTCGCTGTGAAAGCAACCTCTCCACAGATGAAAAGCAACACAAACTTGAAATAAACAACGAAAAGTTTGAAACGCGACGAAATCAGAGCCAGAAGACAAAACAGAGGAAAGTAAAAAGCGCCAAACGCCTTACCTAAGGGAAG